>PVJS01006827.1:0-58378 GCA_004027185.1 Glis glis
AGAGAGCGAGCTGAGGCTGGCCGCAAACCCGGATCCTCCGGTCTCCGCCTCCCAAAGTACTGGGATTACAAGCTTGCGCCACCACGCCCGGCCATGTTGTTGTCGTTTTTAAAGTTCATATTTTAACAACAAATTGGACTTCTTGTGAAATATGCATGAATTATATTCTTTTCTTTCTTTCTTGTTTGTTGTTGTTGTACTGGGGATTGAACCCAGGGACATTCTATCCCTGAGCTACACTCCAAGACCTATTTTATTTTGAAACAGGGTCTCATTAAATTACTGTGTGCTACCATCAAACCTGTGATCCTCCTGTCTCAGCCTCCTGAGTATTGGGACCACAGGTGTGTACCATGGTTCCCAGCTAGAGATCCTCTTTAAGGAAGGAAAAAAAAAAACCAAAATCACAAACCCAAAATTGGGTACTTGAGTGAATATTTATTTAGAATAAGAAATTACACATTTTAAGAAGCTGACCAAGCTGGGCATGGTGGTGCCTGTAATCCCAGTACTTGGGAGGCTGAGACAGGAGGATCACTGGTTTCTGGCCAGCCTCAGCAACTTAGTGAGACCCTGTTTCCAAATAAAAAATAAAATAGGGCTGGGGGTGTAGATCAAAGATAGAATGCTCCTGGGTTAAATCCCCATCAGCATAAAAAAGAGAAGAGAAGAGGAAAGAAAGAAGGAAGGAAGGAAGGAAGGAAGGAAGGAAGGAAGGAAGGAGGGAAGGAAGAAAGGAAGAGAGAAACTGACTAGGCCCAGTGTAGTGGCGCACACCTGTAATCCCAGTACTTGGGAGGCTGAGGCAGGAGGATCGCAGATTTGAGGCCAGCACACAGTAATTTAGTGAGACTCTGTTTCAATATAGAAAATGAAAAGGGCTTGGGCTGAAGCTCAGAGGTAGAGTATCCCAGTGCTGCAAAAAATAAATAAATAAATAACAAATATAGACAGCCAACTAAGGCTATAAACATCACAAAATCTGGAGGAATGATGGGAAGTTTTTCCGGACGAGGGCCTGAGGCCTCTCCTCTCTAAATACCTTTCCCCTCCCTTTTTTTGACTGCATATTTTTCTTCACGGAAGAATGATTCAGCAATGTAATTTTCTATGGAGGGAATAGAAAGATAATCATTTTTTTCTAGCATGATTGATCACATTTTGTTTTTCTTTTTTTTTTTTTTTGTGGTACCAAGGATTGAACCCAGGGGCGTTCTACCTCCGCGCTACATCCCCGGCCCTATTTTTTTATACTTTATTTTGAAACCGGGTCTCACGAAGTTGCAGAAGGCCTCACTAGGTAGAGAGAGAGAGAGAGAGAGAGAGAGAGAGAGAGAGAGAGAGAAAGAGAGAGGGAGAGAGAGAGAGAGAGAGAGAGAGAGTGCTGAGGCTGGCCACAAACCCGGATCGATCCTCCGGTCTCCGCCTCCCAAAGTACTGGGATTACAAGCGTGCGCCACCACGCCCGGCTGATCACATTTTCTTTTTCTTATTGAAGTTCAGGAGCAGTTATTTCAGCGTTGTGCAACTTGTTATTGTTAGTCGTGTAGATTTCTAGGGTTGTTTTCAAGTTTGGGGACATTTCAAGGAGCTTTTCTTTCATTTATTATCCATATGCTTTCGGGGCATCTCGAGTTATTTTCATGCAGTAGTTTTTAATTTTGATTTTATTTTATTTCATTTCATTTTCGCAGTACTGGGGATTGAACCCAGGGCCTCATGCATGCTAGGCAAGTGCTCTCTCACCCAGCGACATCACCACCGGGCGATTAATCTTAGTCTTTGAATTGACTGGCAACTTGCTATTCAGCTTGTTGTCAGGTTCATGCTGTAGCATATTGAATTTTAACTTATCTTCATAATTCAGCCCACTGGAAGGGAAAACAACGCCATTCCAAGAAAAAAATGCAGGCCAGCGCTGGGCCCCAGGGACCGGCACACCCAGAGCGCCATTTGCATTTTTCCTCAGCCTGCAGGGCACAGTGACTGCTCTGTGCTTCGCCAGGGGAGGCTGACTCCACAGGCCAGTGAGGTCCTCCTGGGACAGGAGCCTCCAGGCGAGGAAGCAAGCCCAGGGCCCTCGAGGGGGACCTCTCTGCACCCGTGAGGCTCCGGGGTCTGGGCTGGGGGGTTCGGCTGGCAGAAGTCCCACTGATAAGGTAGAATAGAAGAAATAAAATTTTAGGTAGAAAGGAGACAAGACGGGAAGGGAAGGAGTAAATCTAAAGTCCTAAGCTTGCCTTGCAGGCTTGCCTAGGACATGCCAAAAAAAAAAAAAAAAAGCAAGACCCATATCTTTAAAAAACACAATGGGCTAGCTTCACATCTGAAATTCCTGAGATTAGTTTTGGAAGAGAAAGAACTTCACCTTCCACCAGAACTCCAAAAGATCACACCTGTTGTTACACTCAGCTGGCCACTCCTCATCTCCACTTTTCTCTGCTCCCGGAAGACCTGTCCCTAAGGAATCAACATCTTCTGCCCACAGAAAAACTTCAAAGAAAGGAGGCATTTTCCCACCGAGTACCTCTAACCAACCCCCTCCCCATTTCCAGTGCCTATAAAAAGAGACTGTAAGAATTTGGGGCTGCTGGTCTTGCATCTTGAGGTGGCCCACATTTCCCTAAATGTGTTTCCCTTTTCTTTGAGTTAAACCTCTGTCTTTTCTCTGACTGGTGCATGTTGAAATTCTTTTCTACACAGACCCAAGGACCCCGGGGACCCTGAGGTGAGTTTCCCCTTCCTAGGCCGGGGAACTCCTTAGGACTCTCCATGGAGTTATTGAACTCGCCCTGACATCACGTGGACAGGTGCCTTGGGAATGCACCCACCCTGCTGGACTAGAGAGAGAACTCAAGCTTGGCCCAGGAGCAGATCCTGAGTGAGGAGTGTGCTGGTTGTGCTCTGGAAATAGGAAAACAGCCCCAGGGGTAGCAATCCCCAAAGCAAGAAAGATTGATCTCTATCTTGGGAAATCCACTAAGAGAAATCGCAGAGGAGGAAGAGGAAGTGTGGGAAATCCAGGGCTTTTCCAGGAGGTAGTGCAGGGAGTTGGCGGATGGCTGAGCAGAGCCACACAGTGGCCACAGCAGCGGTGGCCCGTGTGACACGTGCTGTGCGCTGTTAGCACGCATGCCGGGTGGTGGGGACATCAGCAGCTTTCTGCCTGACCCCCTCCAGCACCAAGCCTGGGAGCAGCCACCTCCAGCAGCACCCAAGGGCCCACCACCAGGAGGGTGGCAGCCAGCTCCATCCCCGCCCAGCGAGCTGAGTAGATAGATGTGATCAGCTGGAGAAGTTTCTGGAACCGGTTAGGGCCCCGGGGAAGGAGGCAGGACACTGACAGGTGGAGCACTGAGCTACCAAGGCAAGAAACAATGGCTCTGGGCCCAGCCAGGATGGTGGGTCCTGGCCTCGCTGGTCTGCAGTAAGTCTGACTGATAAGCAGCCCTCTCCCTCCTCCTATCCACACGTGGCCAGTCTCCTTGGAGAGTGGAGTCCTGGGTGTGTCAGGGTGAGCGTGATAGCTCCGTGGAGAGTCCTAAGGAGTTCCCCGGCCTGGGAAGGGGAAACTCACCTCAGGGCCCCTGGGGTCCTTGGGTCTGTGAGGAAAAGAATTTCAGCACATGCCAGTCAGAGAAAAGACAGAGGTTTAATTCAAGAAAAGGGAGATCCACGTTCAGGGAAACGCAGGCCACCTCGAGATGTGAGAGCCGCGGCCCCGGACTCTTACAGTCTCTTTTTATATAGGCAATGGAGATGGGGAGGGGGTTGGTTAGAGGTACTCGGCGGGAAAATGACTCCTTTCTTTGAAGTTTTTCGTGGGCAAAAGATGTGGATTCCCTTGGGACAGATCTTCCGGGAGCAGAGACGAGCGGAGACAAAAGTCGGATGGCCGGTGGGGTGTAAGGCTTTTTAACAACAGGTGTGACCTGTTGGAGTTCTGGTGAAAGGTGAAGTTCCTTCTCTTCCAAAGCTAATCACGTCAGGAATTTCAGATGTGAAGCTAGCCATTGTGTTCTTAAAGATATGGGTTTTGTCTCTTTGGGCATGTCCCGGGCAAGCCTCGCAGGGCAAGCTAAGGAGTATTTTAGATTTTTAAAACTATATTTCCCTTCCCTTCCCAATTTGTCTCCTTTATACCTAAAATTTTATCTCTTCTATTCTACTTCATCAGGTGTACGTGCTGAGCCCGCACCTGGAACACAGGGGCCACTCCAGATACGCCTCTTTGGCAGGAGGAGGATTTGAGTCACTACGGGTGTAGGGTAAGGGCTGTGCTCAGAGACGGTCCTTTTTGTACAGGGCCGTTCATTCGCAAGGGTGTCTCTCTGTAGGAAAACGACTGACTCCAAGCCCCAGGAGACTCTCCTCAAGGAAGCAGGTACCAACTCCGTTCTGCTAACAGATCTTCCCCTTGCTCACCCCCCCCCCCAGCTTTCCCGGGCAACCCCCATGCAGCCAGCCCCACACCCTCCTCCCTTGGTTCCAGAGGACAATGGAATGAAGATTCATTCATTTCTCTGCCCAGGAGGTGTACCTGTCAGTAAATTTGTTTGCTTTTCACTTGGTAATCTGTTTTCTGGTGCATAGGTCTGTCCCGGCTCAGCAAGATGGAAGGCAGAGAGGGGGTGATTTTTTCCTTCCCCACACCAGCAGCTGGGAGCTGCGGTACTTTGCCTACGTGTAAAAAAAAGGGGGAACTGGAGCCAGGTGTGGTGGCGCACTCTTGTAATCCCAGTACTTGGGAGGCTGAGACAGGAGGATCACAGGTCAAGCTACTTAGTGAAGCCCTCAGCAATTTAGCGAGACCCTACTTTAGAGGCATTCTACCTCTGAGTTCCACCCCAGCCCTATTTTTTATTCTTTCTTTCTTTCTTATTTGTTTTGTGGTACTGGGGATTGAACCCAGGGGCATTCTACCCCCAACCTACACCCCCAGCCCTATTTTTTGTTCTTTATTTTCTCACTAAGTAGCTGAGGCTGGCTGCGAACCTGGATCCTCCGGTCTCAGCCTCCCAAGTACTGGGATTACAAGTGTGAACCACTACGTCCAGCTATAAAGTTTCATATAAAAAGAAGAGCCATTTTCCCGGTGTGGTGGCACACACCTGTACCCCCAGTACTTGGGAGGCTGAGACCAGCCTCAGCGACTCAGGACTGAGAATCTCAGAACAAGAGAGAGAGAAGGAGGCGTGGGACTTGGACAAGCAGGAAGCGGGGGACGAGAAGAGAAAGGGAGTGGGAGAGCAGAGGGGTCAGGCGGCCTGCGGGGCTGCAGTGGCCCGAGGCAGTCAGAGCAGGAGAAGGTCCAGTGAGCCGGGTCAGGCACGGGCTTGACACAAGGTCAAGGGAAATTAAACGAGCGAACAAACCCAACCTTTTTATAAGGTGTTACAGTCAAAACACTTTCACACGCAGTATTTTGTTTACCCTTAAACACGTCCCCATCCATTTATCACACTGTTCTCTCTGGTTCATGGAAGGGTCTAGAAGGCTCAGAGAGGGTGAGGGCCTTCTTTAAAGCCACACAGCTAACAGAGGGCAGGGCTGGCCTCAGCCCTGTGTCTGGCTCTGAGCCACTAGGCAACATTGCCCGAAAAACCCACTGTTAACCCACAGCTCTCCCAATGGGGACGAGACCACACCGATTCCGTGGGCCACCTGGCCACAGCAGGGGCCCCCGGAGCTGGTGACTTTACAAGTTAGAGCTCCCCGCTGCCCTGACCGGCTTGCTGTTTTTTAATATGCAACCAGGGGCTGAACTCTGCTCAGCTCTGGGAGGGTGGTGAGCTCCCCCGGGGCCCGTGGCGGCCAGTGCGGTTAAGCTTCGGCATGGGCTGCTCCAGGTGACGGCTCTGCAAGGGCTTTTTAGCTGGGAGCCGCTTTCCAGGTCAGGCCGGGGGCTGGCTCCCTCTTGCCCCTGAAGTAGCAAGTGTAAAGGAGTCAGTGCTGGAGGGCGAGGGAGTTGCCGTCTTGCTGAGCACCCGGGGACTGGTGGGGCCCAGGGCCCAGCGGCCGCCGGCTGGACATTGGGCTGCATACAGCACACGTGCTGGGCTCTGTGGCAGGCTTGGAGACAGGAGATGGTTCTGGCAAAGGCCTGAGCCACAACAGCCCAAGACAGACAGACAGACAGACAGACAGACAGACAGACAACAGGCACACACACACACACACACCCATGTGGCATGTGTACCCGTCAACAGGCTTCTGTTGAAGATTTACTCAGCTCCAGGCATAGCGGGCAGCTGGGAAACCTGCAGGCGGGAGAGGAGATCTCGTAGCGGTCACGCAGCCGGGCTAGGTGCAGACCGTGTGGATGACGGCGAAGGAGAACACAAGCTCCTGGATTTCAAGGAACTCACTGCTGCTGGGCGTGGTGGCACACGCCTGTCATCCCAGCACTTGGGAGGCTGAGACAGGAGGATTGCAGGTTCGAGACCAGCCTCAGTGACTTAGTGAGACCCTCAGCAAGACCCTGTTTCAAAACAAAAATAAAAATAGGGCAAGGTGTTGTAGGTTGTAGGTAGAATGTCCCTGGGTTCAATTCTCAGTAACGCACGCACACAAGCGCACATTCTCTCTCTCTCCCCCTCTCTCTCTCTTTCTCTCTCACCTTGTTGAAGAGGTGAAAGCAAACTAGAAGCAATGAGAGAGCTTCAGGGAATCCCAGGATGGGGAAGAAGGACCAGCAGGGGGTGGGATTTGTTCGGCAGAGGAGGAGTGGAGAAGACCTGCCCCACAGGGGACCGAGGCAGGCGGTCCGGCTCAGGGAGAGAGGCCGACCCTGGTCCTCCTCCCGTCCTCGCCGCTTTGGATCCCAGCTCCTCCGTGTGCTGGGAGGGTGACGTGGAACAAGTTATTTCTCCTCTTGGACACAATCTGGAAATCTTGAGTTTTCTACCTCTGATCCAGTTGCAAATATTAAATGAAGTGAGACACGTGTAAGAGGTTTTAGAATGAAAGACCCGTGACCCCCAGCCAGGTAGGACGGGGGGTGGCCCACCTCCCCGGGCAGCGCTGGGTGAATTCCCAGTGTGGGCTGCTTGGCACGCAGCTTCCCAGGGAATGACCAGCTGGAGGGCCCTGGACAGCAGCGCAGGTCTCTGCCCTCTAACGAAATGACTGGTGAGTTTGGTGGGAACCACACAGTCATTCAGCAGATGCCATCTGAGTTTGTAGAAAGACTCTCCCACTCTCTCCCCTTTCCTCCTGCCAGAGGCTCCAGGCAGGTCACATTCAAATTCCATGTGTGAGGCTGTCGAAGAACTCCCCACCGAAGCCACTTCCTACGGACCAACCAACTGCCTGACCATTTGCCTCAACTCCTGAAATATCCGAAGAGCTAAGACCAGCTGGGAGCGGTGGCACACTCCCATAAAACCAGGGCTTGGAGACTGAGACAGGAGGATCACAGTTATGAGGTCAGTGTGCTATAGCTTAGTGAGACCCTATTTCCAAATAAAAAATAAATAGGGCTGTGGGTATAGCTCGGAGGTAGAACGCCCCTGGGTTTGATCCTCAGTGCCAGAAAAAAATTAAGAGCTGAGATTAAGAGTGAAATCACAGTTATTTCCTCCCGAGAAGCACCTCCAATAACTTGGATATCCTTGTAGCCAGCAGTGGCCCAGAGGCAGCTCATAATCGAGGGTGAGCATGAGCATGGGGGTCTGCGATCGCTGGTGCCAGAAGGGGACTCAACCATTACGCTGACCCCTTGGAGACATGATCAATTTAACCTGAAAAGTGCTGAAATAGTTTTTTGTTTTGTTTTATTTATTTATTTATTTTGTAGTAGTAGGGATTGAACCCAGGGGCATTCTACCTCCAAGCTACTATTCTACCTCCCAGCCCTATTTTATACTTTTTTGTTTTGAAACAGGATCTCACTAAGTTGCTGAGGGTCTCACTAAGTTGCTGAGCTTGGCCTTGAACCTGCAACCTTCCTGTTTTGGGCTCTCAAGTACTGGGATGACAGGTGTGCATCACCAGGCACAGCTTCAAATCAAAGTTTCACATGGCCTACATGGGAAAACCAGAATGATTGTGCCTGGCATTCTAGCGAACATTTCCTTCCTTCCTTCCTTCCTTCCTTCCTTCCTTCCTTCCTATTTATTTATTTTGTGGTGGTACTGGGGGTTGAAGCCAGGGGCATTCCGCCACTGAGTTACATCCCCAGCCCTTTTTATGGTTTTTATTTTGAGAGAGGGTCTCACTAAGTTGCTGATGATCTCGCTAAGTTGCTGAGGCTGGTCTTGAACCTGCAATCCTCCTGTCTCAGCCTCCCAAGTACTGGGGGATGAGATGTCTTTCAGCGACAGCGCTCTGCCTCTCGGCCTCCTGTGAGCACACAGGAATCAGCCAGCTCCCCTGGACTCCCATCAGGAGGCAGGCAGAGGCCGGGCCAGGGAGGTCAGGGACACCCTGTCAGTCTGTGGTTCTCCCTAGAAACTCAGCAGGGGGCGCTGTTGTGCCCCAGCTTTCCACCACAGTTCTCCAATGTGGGTGTTTGTGACCTGGCTTCTGGTAAAGAGCCTTCTGTACTCTGGGACAGACTCCAGCCTGCCGCTAAGTGTTTACCATTCAGCTCTCCCTGTGGGGTGGGAACCTGATTTGTAGTTGCTGATTTCTCCTGTGTGAATATTCTTACCATGGCCGAGTTGTAGCCACCGACCGGGTGTCACTGAATACAGAGACGTGCACAGTCAGCTCACCGTGCCAAGGGGCTCCGATGTGCCCTGCCTGGAACAAGCCTCCTTCCCACCTAATCCTTCCTCGCTGGGGCCAGGGCCCTGCAGGTTCTAGCAGCACACGAGCCCTAGCCTTGACCTAAGCCTGGAACCAGGGCTGCCATTCGCGTCCCCCACTCTGGCTGCCTGGCCTGCTCTCAGGTGAAGCCTGGAGCAGCACCTTGGGACTCAGGGAGAAGGGAGACTTGCGGCCGCAGGGCTCACGCTTTATGACCGGCTACGGCCAAACTCAGTCTTCTTTCTGTCCCAGGGTCCCAGCACCTCACTATTGCCCAGTGGTAGCTTCCACGGGGGTCATGGGTGAGTGGGAGGTGGCAGGTGGAGGAGGGGCTGCACCCCAGCACTGCAGGGCCCATTCTTCAAGACTGAGCTGGCCTGCCCGCTCCCACCAATCCATAAACTATTTGGAGACCTGGAAGCCCGGCTGCTGGTTATATTTCCCAGGGATACAACTCTTGGGGGTGCTTCTCCCCCCTAACATCTTACTGGAATTTCCCACTGCGGTTCTATCTAGTGTTGGTCTGTGTTAGCCAGGAAACTTCATGAGGTTGATGGGTGTGCAACCCTGAAACCGCAAGGCGCCCAGGCAGGTGGAGAAAAGGCAGACTCTGTTGCCATCTGCTGGCAGCGTCTGTTATTGCACAACGTAGAGTCTGTTCTTCCATACAAGTCTGTTTTGAAAATCCTTTATAAGAAATATGGAAGCCGGGCGTGGTGGCGCACGCTTGTAATCCCAGTACTTTGGGAGGCAGAGACCGGAGGATCCGGGTTCGCGGCCAGCCTCAGCTCTCTCTCTCTCTCTCCCTGCCTCTCTCTCTCTCTCTCTCTCTACTTAGTGAGGCCCTCCGCAACTTCGTGAGACCCGGTTTCAAAATAAAGTATAAAAAATAGGGCCGGGGGTGTAGCGCGGAGGTAGAACACCCCTGGGTTCAATCCCCGGTACCGCAAAAAAAAAAAAAAAAAGAAATATGGAAAACACCAGTACTTGGGAGACTGAGACAGGAGGATCACAGGTTTGAGGCCAGCCTTAGCAACGTAACAAGACCCTGTCTCAAAATAAAAAATACATAAATAAAAAGGGATGGGGGTGTAGTCCAGAGGTAGAATCCCCCTGGGTTCCATCCCCAGTAACACCAAAAACAAACAAAAGAGGGGGGGAGGGAGGGAGGGAGGGAGAGAGAGAGAGAGAGAGAGAGAGGAGAAAAAGAATTATGAAGCATCAATGAAGCATTACTTCTTTATTTTGAAACAGGGTCTCACTAAGTTGCGGAGGGCCTCACTAAGCAGCTGAGGCTGGCCACAGACCCGGATCCTCCTGTCTCAGCCTCCCAAGTACTGGGATTACAAGTGTGCACCACCACACCCGGCATATGAAGCATTACTTAAATACTAACTTCTCCACTAAAACATTTATCACGATGGGTGTGGGCACACACCTGTAATCCCAATACTTGGGAGGCTGAGACAGGAGATCGCAAGTTCAAGGATAGTTTCACAGTGTACCACCTGGCAGCCCTTTTTAATTTTGAAACAGGGTCTCATTAAGTTGCTGAGGCTGGCCTCAAACCTGTGATCCTCCAGTCTCAGCCTCCCAAATACTGGGATTACAGGCGTGTGCCACCACCCTGGGCCTAGTATTATGGCTTTAATGACAACATACACCGGGGGCTTACTGTGTGCCAAGCACTGTTCTAGACACTTCACAGGAACAACTTATTCAACTCCACGACAACCTCAGGCTGTGGGCCATGGTTGCACCCACTCCACAGATAGACAAACAGAAGCACAGGAGGGCAATAACAGGCTGAGGTCACCTGGTCCCGAGAGAGCAGCAGACCTGGAACCAGCACCCAGCTGACCCCAGAGTTCATTCCTCTACACGATGTCCACAGAAAGCGAGTCTCAGCTTCCCTCTGCAGTGTGGGATGTCGAGAAGAGGGGAGAAAGTTCCCTTTTGATACCCTACATTTCTGAATGTTTGAATTTATTTGTAATAGTCATGCACTATTTTTAGAATTTTAAAAAGGGAAGCTTAAAAAAAGTCTAGAAAATAAAGTAAATGTAATGGAGAGTGCTGACATTTGCTTAAAATACAATTTTAAAAAAGGAAAGTTGGGCGTGGTGGCACATGACTGTAGTCTCAGTACTTGGGAGGCTGAGACAGGAAGATTGCAGGTTTGAGGTCAACCTCATCAAGTAGGCAAGCCCCTGTTTAAAAAATAAATAAAAACCAAAAGGGCCGGGGGTGTAGCTCCTGGGTTCAGTCTCCAGTACTAGACTGCTACTGCTAATAATAATAGTACTAAGATAATAAAAATTAAAAAAGGAAAGAATCCATTCCTGAGGTCTGATTGCTCAGCTGGCGGAGCAGAAAGCAAGAAAGCTGGTGGGAGGTGAGCCCACTAATGGGGCAGAGCAAAGGGCAGATTTCTCCAGGAGTAGAACAGGACCCAGAATACTTCTCAGAAGCTGGGTGTGGTACACACCTGTAACCTAGAACTTGGGAGGCTGAGACAGGATGATCGCAGGTTTGAAGACAGCCTCAGAAACTTAGTGAGGCTCTCAGCAACTTAGCAAGACCCTGTTTCCAAATAAAAAAATAAAATAGGTCGGGCGTGGTGGCCCACGCTTGTAATCCCAGTAGTTGGGAGGCTGAGACAGGAGGAGCGCAGGTTCCAGGCCAGCCTCAGCTACTTAGGCCCTCCGCAACTTAGTGAGACCCTGTGTCCAAATAAAAAAATAAAATAGGGCTGGGGGTGTAGTTCAGAGGTAGAATACCCCTGGGTTCCATCCCCAGCAACAGACACACACACACACACACACACACACACACACACACACACACACACACGTTGGAGAGCGATCAGCCAAGCACTGGGACACATTTCTCGCTCTTCACTGTTTGTTTTGCCATAACGAATCTTCAGTGTAAACCCAGAGAGAGGGGGCCGTCTCCCTGCCAGCCACTCGGCCTGGGGGTTCCCAGCGCCCAGCCTCTCTCACATCTGTAAATATTTAGGCTCTGGCTCCTGGAAGCAGATGGTGCTTGTCTGCCGACCCTCCGAGCCACCCTGGCGTGTGCTCCGAAGCAGAGCTCCATATTTGGGCTGAACGGAGTCCGACGCTGCCTCTTGCAGTTTCAGGTCTCCTGGCTGGAGAGGACGCTGGATCCATGCCACTATGCGGTCCCCCCGGGTTTCTGCGCATCTCTGCACCCGCGCAGCTTCGTGACTGGGAGGAAAGGTGTGTGACCTGCACAGATCGGCGGGAAGTCATGTTTTCAGGGGAAAGGACATGTTGCCTGTAGCTACACTCCTTAGAGACAAAGATATCTGGACTGGATCAGATTTTCAATGATGGCGGTGTGGGGGTGTGGGGGTGTGGGGAGAGGGCAGGTGGATTGGAGATGCTGAAGACCAGGGCAAGAGTAAGGGGGACGACGACTCAGGTCCTTTCTGGGTTTTTTTTGGTCTTGATTTAATGTTCTTTATATGAAATTTAGGCCTCACCATCAATCACACCCTTCCTTTCTTTTAAGTCACGAATCTCTCTATACCAACTCTTCGCTGAACCAGCATGTTTAAGGTGTGTGTGTAGACACTTTAGATACACATTACATATATATGAATAATATATACATACATTATATTATTTTTGATTTACATATACCTATATTATTATTGTTTCCACAGGTCCTTTTTGTACTGGAATTGAGTTAGGATAGAAGAAATAAAATATTAGGTAGAGCCGGGTGTGGTAGCATACGCTTGTAATCCCAGTACTTGGGAGGCTGAGACAGGAGGATCACAGGTTTGCAGCCAGCCTCAGCTACTTAGTGAGGCCCTCCGCAACTTAGTGAGACTCTGTTTCAAAAATAAAGAATAAAAATAGGGCTGGGGGTGTAGCTCGGAGGTAGAATGCCCCTGGGTTCAATCCCCAGTACCACACAGACACACACACACACACACACACACACACACACACACACACAAATAGGTAGAAAGGAGACAAATTGGGAAGGAAAGGGAAAATATAGTTTTAAAATTTAGAAACTTCCTGGGATACTTGTCAAACAAACAAACAAATCCCAAAGGAAGTCCCACCTTTTGTCAAGCCCAGGCATCACCCAGCACCCACCAATGAAACGGCGGAACCTGAGAATTCAAGGAAAGGAGACCCGTCATCCCGTGTTACCCCATGCCCGCCATGTGTCCCTAGCCACCCCCTCTCGGGGTCCCCTATAAGAAAAGGATTGCAAAGACCCCAAGGGCCTCTCACACCCTTGAGGTGGCCCGCATTCTCCCTTGAACGTGGATCCCCACTTTTCCTAAATAAAACCTCTGTCTTTGTCTCTGACCAGCGCGTGCTGAAATTCCTTTCGATGCGGAAGCTGAGGACCCCGAGGGGCCTGAGGTCAGTTTCCATCCCCAAACCTGGGAACTCGTCAGGACTCTTCACGGAATTATCGTGTTTTCCCATGACAGGATTACAAGCGTGCACCACCACGTGTGTGTGTGTGTGTGTGTTTTACTGGGGATTGAATTCAGGGGCATTCTACCTCTGAGCTACACTCCTAGCCCTATTTTATTTTGAAACAGGGTCTCAGTAGGTTGATGAGAGTCTCACTTCACTTCTGTTTCAAAATTAAAAGTAAATAAATAAAATAGAAAGAGCTGGGTGTGGTGCATACCTGTAATCCTAATTAGTACTTGGGAGGCCGAGACAGGAGAATCGCAGTTTCAAAGCCAGCCTCAGCAACTTAGTGAGGCCCTCAGCAACTTAGCGAGGCCCTCAGCAACTTAGCGAGCCCTGTTTCCAAATTAAAAATAAAATAGGGCTGAGGGTGTAGCTAGGTGGTAGACTGTCCCTGGGTTCAATTCCCAGTACCAAAAATAAAATAAAATAAAATATAAAAAGGGCTGTAAACAAAATAAAAAGGGGGTGTAGCTTGGAGATAGAATGCCCTTGGATTCAATCCCTGGTACTAAATATATTTATATATGATAAATATATGTGCATGATAAATATATATATATATATTTATATTTATATATATGGTAAATAAAAGGGGCTGGGAGTGTAGCTCAGAGGTAGAATGCCCCTGGGTTCAATCTCCAGTACCAGAAAAATACATGTATTATTGAGGTCCTAAATGGTTAACCTTTACCCCTGGGCAAGCAGCATTGGGCTAGGCTCTGTGAACTTGGGAGTATAAATGGAACACATAGTCCTTGCTCCAAGGAGCTTATATCTGGGAAAACACATGACAGGACGAGAGAAAAAGACCACATTGCCACATGCGCTTAGAGAGTGTCCACCAGGTGATGTCATGAATGAGGTATTCTGCCATGGAGGTTCTGATGCTTGGAGCTCTAATTTGGGCAGGAGTGACAGGGACATAGCCCACACGGCCCTGCCAGCAGATACAGCATCAACATCACGTCCCGCAAGGGCTGAGCTGTGTGCAGGGAGCGCGGGGCCATAAATAGTAACTGACAGCGGGTCTGCAGTGTGTACTAGACTCAGGCGGCCGGCCGGTCCTGAGGAAATACGGGAACACTGGCACGCACAAATAGAGCGAGGACGTGTGCATAAACAGCGGGGCAAATGCTTCTCGTGGGGGGAATTCAAGCAGAAAGCTCGCCTGCCATGGAAGGGCAGGGTGGTGTGGCAGGAGGAGGGGCTCTGGGAGCTCTGGGAGCTCTGGGGTCAAAGTGGGATTGATTCAAATCCTAGCCCTTCACTCCATGTGTGAAACTGCAAACCACCTTGTGCAGTTGCTACTGGTATTAAATGTAATGCTGGAGAAAACACCTGCAGAAGCAACCATCCAACGGGTGGTACCTCTTGCCTGCCTTTCTTTCTTTCTTTCTTTCTTTCTTTCTTTCTTTCTTTCTTTCTTTCTTTCTTTCTTTTCTTCCTTCCTTCCTTCCTTCCTTCCTTCCTTCCTTCCTTCCTTCTCTTTCTTTCTTTTCCTTCCTTCCTTCCTTCCTTCATTCCTTCCTTCCTTCCTCTCCTTCCTTCTTCCTCTTTCTTTTTTTTTTGGTGGTACTGGGGATTGAATGCAGGGGCATCTATCTCTGAGCTACACCCCTAGCCTTTTTAAAATTTTCTGTTTTAAAACAGAGTCTCAAGTCAGGTGTGGTGGCGCACGCTTGTAATCCCGGTACTTGGGAGGCTGAGACCAGAGGATCCGGGTTCGTGGCCAGCCTCAGCTACTTAGTGAGGTCCCCTGCAATTTAATGAGACCCTGCTTCAAAATAAAGAATAAAAAAAATAGGGCTGGGGGTGTAGTTCGGAGGTAGAATGCCCCTGGGTTCCATTCCCAGTTCCGCAAAAACAAAACAAAACAAAACAAAGCAAAAACAAAAATAGGGTCTTGCTAGGTTGTTAAGCGTCTTGCTACCTTGCTGAGGCTGCCCTTGAACCTGCGATCCTCTTGTCTCAGCCTCCTAAGTACTGGGATTACAAGTGTGTGTCACAACGCCTGACTTCTCTTTGTGTATCTTTTATGGCATCACATCGTGTTATTATCTTCTCTGCTTCCCCAGTACACTGCAAGTTTCTCACAAAAGGGGATTAACTTTAATGGTCATGGTATTTTAAATTTCTAGAACAGTGTCTGACTCACGGTACAGTCTCAGTAGAGGTTGAAATAATCAGAATCATGAAGACAGTACGTTTAGATAAGGACAGTGGCTTAGCATTCGCTGAATCTGTACTCTGTGCCTGGCTCCGTGCTGGGAGCCTTTCAGGGATTACATGATCTTATCGGCACAATCCCTCGATTGTAATGTGACTGTCTCACACAAATGATGGGGCGTGGAGGCTCTGAAACCTGCCCACGCTCACGCAGCTCACAAAGGGGCCCAGGCCTCAGCCAGCCTGCCTGGACTCGGGCTGGGCTGAGTCTGCAGTGTCCAGGTCTCTCCTCCTGCACCAGCGAGGAGAAGCCCACAGACCAGTAAGGATTTGAACAGCTGAGTACCAAAATGGGAGCGAACTCATGAATAAGAGTGTTCCAAGCACAGAGAAGACCTTCAGGGACAGTTTTTCTTTTCTTTCTTTCTTTCTTTCTTTCTTTCTTTCTTTCTTTCTTTCTTTCTTTCTTCTTTCTTTCTCTTTCTTTCTTTCTCTCTCTCTCTCTCTCCTTCCTTCCTTCTCTCTCCTTCCTTCCTTCCTTCCTTCCTTCCTTCCTTCTTTCTTTCTTTCTTTCTTTCTTCTTTCTTTCTTTCTCTTTCTTCTCTCTCTCTTTCTTTCCCTTTCTCTTTTCTTCTCTTTCTCTCTTTCTTTTCTTTTCTTTCCCCTGGTACTATGAATTAACCCAGGAGCATTCTACCTCCAAGCTACACCCCTAGCCCTTTTTATTTTTTGTTTTGAAAAAGGGTCTCACTAGGTTGCTGAGAGTCTTAATACTTGCTGAGGCTGTCCTCAAACCTGCAATCCTCCTGTCTCAGCCTCCCAAGTCCTGGGATTATAGGTGTGCACCACCGTGCGCGGCCAGGCAGTTCTGATGTGTGACGAGAGTGGGGTGGGGGGTGAACAAGAACAGTCTGTGTACAGGCAGGAAAAAGAGGCTGATTTTGGGTTCTCCCGTATATCATCAGGGCCTGGGGGATCTGTGGGGCTGTACCATGTGCAGGCAAAAGAGCCTTTACATGGATCTCTGGGTGGTTGGAATGGAGTGGCCCTGGGGCCCTGAAGCCCAGAGATGGATGGTTCAGCAGCTGGGCTCCGGATGGCCTGGAGTGTAGCCAGGAAGTGCTTCTGGGGTAGCTGAGGGGGGTCTGCAAGGCAAGGTTTGACAATAGACAGCAATATTAGTCACTCTGTAACAAGGGGAAAATGCAGCCACGTGGAGGCCACTTTATGTAGTGGTTGAAAGTGGGTTCCCAGCTGGGCGTGGTGGCATTCGCCTGTCATCCCAGTACTTGGGAGGCTGAGACAGTAGGCTCACAAGTTCACAGCCAGCTTCAGCAACTTAGCGAGGGCCTCCGCAATGTTGCAAGACCCCCTTTGCAAAATGAAAAAGAAGAAGGGCTGGGGGTGTAGCTCGGAGGTAGAATGCCCTTGGGTTCAATCCCCAGTAGCAAAAAAAGGGTGGGGATCCCAAGGGACTGGGGATGTAGTACCATGGTAGAGTGCTTAGCATGCATGAAGCCCTGGGTTCGATCCCCAGCACTGCAAATACATAAATAAGTAAATAAATAAGTAAATAAGTAAATAAATAATGTGAGATCCCTGTAGCTGGGCCACCTTGGGTCACCTGCAAGCTCCCAGCTCTGTGACCTTAGCAGAATGATTTGACCTGTCTGGGTCTCTCTGTCCCTCCAGTGTAGTCCAGGGAGGTTTCATTCTCCTGGGTTCAATCCCCAGTACCACACACACACACCAAAAAAAAAAAAAAAAAAAAGGAAAAGAAAAGGTGTCGTGGGTAGATCAAAACCTTCATGCTTATAGGTGTGCTTCCTGTTCTTTTTCTTGGTTTTTTGGCTGGGTCAGGACTCACGCCCTCTAAATAGCACAGAGAATTGGCTGTTTACCCGGAGAAGGATTCCTAACCCGCTTCCAAGCCCTTGATTCTAGCTGCTGGCAGGAAAAACAGGAATGTCCTGTTGACCCCTCTGAGTTAGCAGGTGTGACATCAAACACATGTCCAACTCCCGCCAGCCACCCGGGGTCCTCTTTCCTGGAGTCAAATCCGCTATCCAACCCTCCAGGTGCAAAACCTTGAATTCCATCCTAACTTCTTTTCTCCTCCGCCTGAGTGTCAAGTGTGTCATCAGTCCTTGGTCCGTTTCCATTGTAAAGTCTCCAAGATTCATTTCCTGCCCATTTCCATCTCTTCCTTTCTCACCCTGCAAACCTCGGCCCCCCTTCCACGGCCCTCCGCGACCTTCCTGTCTCTCCTTTCAACCTAGTAGAAATTAATGATCAACCTTTTTAGGATACCACTGAAGTCGCTTATCTTGCTCTGTCAAGAACTTTCAATAGTTCTTCTCAGAGTCTCAAGGCGAGTTCAGATTCCTACATTTGTTATTCAAGACTTGGAGCAGCCCCTCCCAAATTCTCTGCTGGAGCCGGGCGTGGTGGCGCACGCTTGTAATCCCAGTACTTGGAGGCTGAGACCGGAGGATCGTGGTTCGTGGCCAGCCTCAGCTACTTAGTGAGGCTCTCCGCAACTTAGACCCTGTTTCAAAATAAAGAACTAAAAATAGGGCTGGGGGTGTAGCTCGGAGGTAGAATGCCCCTGGGTTCAATCCCCAGTACCGCAAAAAAAAAAAAAAAAAAAAATCTCTGCTGGGGTATGGTTCCAGGGCACGCCCTCCATCTCCCCGGGCCCCCGGATGAAATCTCATTTCTTCTAGAAGACCCGGTTTGATTCCCACCGTCCCCCGCGAAGCTTTCCCTGGCCAAGTATTCCAGCCCTAAAGGCTTTTTTTATTTTTAATCACTTGGGGCCGCAGCCAGCCTAACTCTGAATTGTGTTACACACTCGTGACGTTGTCTCAGAGGACTGGAACCCCATATCTAGCAGAACCTCCACTTTAGGGAACCCAGGATCATGCACTAAAAAAAAAAAAAAAAAAAAAAAAGAAAAAAGTTAGAAAAATAGACGGGCCTAGTCCTTTCTTCGCTAATTCCCAGCACCTACCCAGTGTTCCCACCAGAGGCCTGCGAGCTGGACTCCGGACGCCCCCGAGCGGCACCGGGGTGGGTTCGGTTCCGGAGTCCGGAGCGTTGCTAAGTCGCTGTGCTGTCCACTCCTCGGCCGATCGCAGGACAGCGGTGCACAGGCCCGCGCTCTGCTAGGTCCTGCGGGACCGGCGGTTCGGGAGAGCCCTCGAGGAGTGGTTTCAGAACCCGCGGCGCAGCGGGTCCCCTCGCCCTCCCCCTCGCAGCCATTGGGTGGCCCGGGCGGCCCTCCCCATCCCTGTGCCGGGGTGGGAGCGCCGGGAGGCGGGGGCGAGGAGGGGCGGCCGCGGGGGTCCGGTTACATCTCCACCTCCTCCATCTCCTCCAGCCTCGGGTGGCCGCGCCGCCGGGTGTGCGGGACTGCAGCTGGGGACCATGTCGGCGGCGCGCAGCCGGGGCGGGTCTGCGTGGACGCGGGCGCTGCTGCTGCAGCTGCTGCTGGCGGGGCCGGGGGGCTGCCTGAGCCGCCAGGGGCTCTTCCCCTTCGGCCCCGAGCAGGGCGACCTGGAGCTGGAGGCCGGCGACGACCTCGTGTCCCCCGCGCTGGAGCTGAGCGAGGCGTTGCGCTTCTACGACCAGTCGGGCATCACCTCGGTCTACGTGAGTGGCGGCGCGGGGAGGTGGGCGCGGGGAGGCGGGACGCACGCGGGTCTGCGCGCTCGGGGGGCTCCGGCCTCTCCTGGCCCGCCCGGGTCCCCATCACCCGGCGCTGTCTGGGAGGAGCAGGCGGGTCTGGGGAGCACCCCGGACCCGGGACGCGGACCCTGGGCGGAGCCGCGGGTGCATTGCGCGCGGCCCGAGGTCGGTCCTCTGCAAGCCTTTGTCCCGTACCTGGGGAGACAGGACCTGGCCTGGCCCGGGGGTCCCCAGCCTGACCCGGGGGGTCCCAGCCTGGCCCGAGGGGGGACCCTAACCCTGCAGGAGAAAGGCCGGAGCTGGGGCGCAGCCGAGCGGGAAGAGGTTTCCCAACTCGGCCTCCGCCCCCGGCGCGGCGCGGCGCGGCGCAGTGCAGACAGCCCCGGCCTCGGTGCGTGTGGACTCCGGATTTGTCTTGGCCGCGATTCTGCTCCGGCTGGGCTCGGTTCAGAGTCCAGAGTTCAGCGCCCGGCGATCCGGTTTCCTGTGGCCGAGCCCTGTCTCCTTCCCCGGGGGCCCCGATGGAGCGGGGCCAGGCGACCTTTCCGTCCCCAGTCCTCCCCGTCCCCGCGGGCCTGGGGCGCTGTCCACTAGGGCTGGCCCTTTCGTGCCACGGTCTTCCCCAGCCGCGGCACCATGTGGATTTCATATAAAGCCGTGCGCATTCCAGAAGCGGGGGGAACGGCACCCACATTCCAGAAGCGGGGGGAACAGCGGCTGCAGCCTGTCCAGTCGGTGAAATGGCAGTGCTCCTGACCCGCCTGGGCCGACTGCGCGCGGAAAACGCCCACAAGGAGCTTGTCCATGCCCCCAAAGATGGATCCTCAGTCCTGATCCACAAAGAGCCCTCGCCTTTGCTATAATGTTTTTATTTTTATTTTCTTATGGTACTGGGGATTGAATCCAGGGGCATTCTACTTCCGAGCTACACCCCCCAGCCCTATTTTATTTTATTTTTAGTTTTGTTTTGAAACAGGGTCTCGCTAAGTTGCTGAGGGCCTTAGCTAATTTGCCAAGGTTGGTCTCGAACCTGCAGTCCTCCTGTCCCAACCTGCCAAGTACTGGGATTACAGGCATGCACCACTACATATGGTTTGCTATGATTTTTTTTTTTTTTCGGTATTGGGGATTGAACCCAAGGGCATTCTACCTCCGAGCTACACCACCAGCCCCATATTTTACTCTTTATTTTTGAAACAGGGTCTCACTAAGCTGCGGACAGCCTCACTAAGTAGCTGAGGCTGGCTGGGAACCTGTGATCCTCCTGTCTCAGCCTCTCAAGTACCGGGATTACAAGCGTACGTCACCACACCCGGCTCTGGTTTGCTATGTTTTTAAATGCATAAAATAAAATCCACAGGATTACCAAAGGAGCCACACATGTTGAAATGCAGATCAAAATATTTTTTAAAAACACACACATTTTATGGAGTACTATGGTTCTTACTTTTAACCACATTAAATAGCAAGGCGTAGCCTGGTGTGGTAGCACACGCCTGTAATCCCAGTACTTGAGAGGCTGAGACAGAAGGATTGCAGGTTCAAGGTCAGTTTGTGCAACTTAGAGAGGCCCTTTCAAACTAAAAAAATAAAGTAGGGCTGAGGGTATAGCTCAGAGGTAGAATGCTTCCGGGTTCAATCCCCAGCAGCAGCACCACCACAACAAAAAAATACAAATGCAATTTTCTCATCTAATAGCAGACCAACTGGGACCGGCCGGTGGTGGCTGATCTTGGCTGGCCTTGGTGGGGGGGGGCAGTCAGGACATCTGGTTCTGCTCCACGGGGCTTTCATCCCCTATAGCTGATCTTTCTAACACAGTAACCACTAGCCACATGTAGCTCTCTAAACAAATGACCACTACAAGATATGGAAGTTTCAGCCTTTCAGTTAACCTGCCACATTCCAAGAGCCCTGCGCCCTCCTGTGGCTACGGGCTACTACATTGGACACTGCCTGCGCGCTGCCTCTGAGGGTTAGGCTGAGGATGTCCGAGGCACCGGAGAGCAAGTGGAAAGACCGAAGTGCCTTCGGAAACCTCCGCTTGGGTGATGTCTGCTAGTATCTTATGGACTAAAAAGCAAGTCCCATGGCTGAGCCCAGAGTCCACAGGGAAGCGGGTCACCCACCCTTGGTGGCAACAGGCAGGTGTATGGGGCGAGGGAAAGAGCTGGGGCCAAATGATGTCACATGCTACATGGAGGGTCAGGAAAGATGGCCAGAAGGTCAGTGGTTGGTGGGTGAAGCAGTCTAGAGCTGGTCACCAGGCATACCTGTCCTTAGCAAGGCAAGCTGGTCTGCAAGATGGCGGGGACAAACAGACAAGGGAGAGTTTGGAAGCAGGAGACCAGTGCCTTGAGCTGCTGTTTATCCAGGCACATGGGGATGAGTCCCATCGCAAGGGAGGCAAGGAGAGAAGAGGGTAGATCTGAGAGGTGACCTCCAATAGGATTTCTACCAGGCCACACATGGGATGTGAAGAAGGCAGGCGGTGATGGGTGGGGGAGGGCCGACTCACGTGAAGGGCATTAGTCCACCTTTGACTGTGGCATTGGAGACCAACAAGGGGACCAGGAGGTTGAGATGCCTGTACCCAGCAGACCGTCACACAAGCAGCGAGACTAGGGGAAGAAAGTGGGAGCCTGGGGACCCCGCTTCACAGGGGAGAGAGGATAGGAAGGCAAGAGTGGAGAGCTGGGCTTGGAGCCCTGGCGAATGATAGCCACCTCAGTGATGATCTGAGGAAGCGGTTCTCAAAGTGTGGTCCAGGGACCCCTGGGCGCCCTGGAGGGTTTGGCAAAGAGCCCACAGGTTGAAACTCTTTTCCTAATTATACTAAGGTGACATTTGCTTTTTATACTCTGCTGCTGCCATACAGTGGAGCTCCCGAGAGACCACATGGTTTGTGCATGGTCTCTATCCCCGCACATCAAACGTGGGAGCCAGTGTGAGGGTCCAGCGGGCTTCCCTGGGGGCAGACCTCAGGTTTGATGTGCAGAAATATAAAACAATGGTTTGGAAATGTAATTATTTTCAGTAAGAATAATGTTACTTAACACATAACCAGTTCATGATTTAAATGTTACAAGTCTAGCTGTTAGCTCTGATTTCTCATATGTTAAGTGTTAATTGCCATAACCTCTATAAACACAAGCCTTGGGGAATCTTTGAAAGTCATTAGGAGTGTCAAGGGTCTTGAGACCAAATACTGAAGAGCTGCTGTTCTGACGGGATCTAAACACCTCAACCTCAAAGTGACAGACGTTCAAAGCAGGACGAGGGCATCCCGGGGAAGTGTCCCCCTGGAGGACAGGTGCCATCTTGGTTAGAGACTGCTTCTGTGGGCCATGGCAGGCTCCCTGTGTGACAAGGTCTGATTCACCCCATGGAATGACCTTTTAGTTTTGCATAATAAATTAGGACAGTTGCACCAATAGAACCAGCTCTTCTTTGGACCCCCCATCGTGGGTCGAATCAGCCAGCTTACTAAGCCACTGGACACTTCACACGAGCTCTGCTTCCTCAGCCAGTGAGCCTCCCCAGTCGAGTTTTTCAAAAGTGTAATAAGGTTGTCCAGAACTACTACGGAGCTATGGAAGCATTTTGTGTGTGTATGTGTGGTACTGGGGACTGAACCCAGGGGCATCCTCCCTCCAAGCTACACCCCCAGCCCTTTTTTTTATTTTTATTTTTTTGTTTTGAAACAGGGTCTTACTAGGTTGCTGAGAGTCTTGCTACTTGCTGAGGCCGTCCTCAAACTTGCCATCCTTCTGTCTCAGCCTCCCAAGTACTGGGATTACAGGTGTGCGCCACCACGCCCAGCTCATTTTCTTCCTTTGACTGCAGTTTTATCATCTCGAGTCACTGACGCTGGCTATCTCATGCTCATGTTTGGAAACCCTTGTTGAGTGTATAGATCAATAGAAGAACATGGTTTTATTCCATTATTCGTCTTTGATTATAAAAATGGAGACATGAACTCACTGTTATTATTTAATGCATTCAGTTTGTGGAGATAAAATCCTTCACATCATGGGAAAATAATAAGAGGATATCCTTGGTAGTAAAAAGATTGTATACCTCTATCCCGACTCATCTCCCTGCCTCTAGTTTCCTTCCACCTTGCTCCCTTATACACACACACACACACACACACACACACACCTCTAGCTGTTCCTGTGTGGCATGGCCACACTTACTGGCACACAGGAAGTTTGTGGATTTGCTAGTCAAGCCCAGAGCCACCATCTATGACTCTCCAGGCTGATTACAGTACAGGGGCGCTGGCCCCAGGGACGAGGGGAGATGAAACACAGCCTATAACCTGCTCGCTAAGCTCTGAACCTCAGCCTGGGGCTGGGGTCACTCAGAGGAAAAGACATCTGCTTCTAACCTGCCCACAGTTGCTCAGTGGTCTAGAAGTGACCCTCGTTGAGTTGCAGAATCCAAAATCGAGTATTCATTTCTAGGGGGGTTAAAATGTAGTTCGTTGATCATGTTGGCTGACTTACTATTGAACTCACAATCATCTCATTGCTGAGCCCCTTGTTAATTTCCTGTTTTATTTATCAAATGAAGAGGTTTGACAAGGTTATTCCCAAGGCCCATTTTATCTTGTATCTTTAATATTTTTTATTGAATGATCCAAAGCTGAGTAAGCACATTTTCTTTTTCAGGACACTGGGTGGTATTATTATTATTATTATTAGTAGTAGTAATATTAATTATTGTATGGTACTGGATTGAACCCAGGGGTATTCTACCTTTGAGCTACACACCCACCCCTATTTTATTTTTTAGTTTGAAACAGGGTCTCACTAAGTTGCTGAGGTTGGCCTTGAACCTGCAATCCTCCTGTCTCAGCCTCCCAAGTACTGGGATTACAAGTGTGCTTCACCACTTCCGGCTGGTATTATTTTTATGTTGTGTGAGATGCAGTCTAATGTTAAGATCCATCATTTATTTATTTGTTTTGGTACTGGTCATTGGACCCAGGAGCATTCTACATCCGAGCTACACCCTTAGCCTTTTAATTATTTTATTTATTGATTGGTATTGGGGATTGAACTCAGGGGCATTCTACCTCCAATTTACACCTCCAGCCCTTTTTATTTTTTTATTTTATTTATATGTTTGTTTATTTTGTGGTACTGGGGACTAAACTCGGGGTCATTCTACCTCTGAGCTACACCCCCAGTCCTTTTTGTTTTATTTTATTTTTGAAACAGGGTCTTGCTAGGTGGCTGAGAGTCTTGCTAAATTGCTGAGGCTGGCCTCGAACCTGCGATCCTCCAGTCTCAGGCTCTAGGTGAGAGGTGGTGATGGAGATGTTGACAGAGGCTGTGGAATCCAGAGCTCTTTGGCAGCGGAAGCAGGAAGGCTCACTCCTGTGTCATCTCACTTGCTCAGGCAGGAGATATGACGGGTCTAGATTACAGAGAAGGAAACGACAGACACACGCAGCAGAGGGACTTGTCAAAATTCATATGGCTAGTCCCAATTGGAACTTGAACTCAGATCTGACTCCTAGTTCAGTGCTCTTGGTACCATGCCACCCTGAGTACCACCTCCTTCCCTCCCTCCCTGCCTGCCTTCTTTAATGTCTTAGCACCTGTTCTGTGCAGTCTTCTAGGCCCATGTGTTGGAGCCACAGCGAGGAGTGATATCAGACAGGACCCCTGCCTCTTATGGTGCTCACTATTCCAAGACACTGCCCACTGCCTCTTGCTTAGGGAAAAAAGCCCTTTGTCTTCAGCCCTAATCAGTAGATTTCTTAACTGTTTTACCCCCAGGCAAATTTTGTTTTCTTTTTGTGGTACTGGGGCTTGAACCCAGGAGCATTCTACCTCTGAGCTACACCCCCAGCCCTATTTTATTTGTATTTTTAAAACAGGGGCTCGCTAGGTTGATGAGAGTCTCACTAAGTTGCTGAGGCTGTCCTCGAACCTGCAATTCTCCTGTCTCAGCCTCCCAAGTACTGAGATTACAGACATGTGTCACCACTTCCCGCTAATTTTTTTTCTTTTCTTTTAAATGTTTTCAAAGACACACAAAGAGGGGAGAAAAGTAGTATCAGGACACTCACAAACACACTCCCAGCTACCGTCACGTTAACAGTTGTCAACATTTTCCATGTTAATTTCCAATGGGGGAAGGGGCTGGAGATTTCTCATATTTGTTTCATCCATTTCCTTTTACTGAAGTATCCAAAGTAAACTATAATCATAACAGTGTTTCGTCACCAAATATTTTATATCCATTTGTTACCGTGCCAAGGCTCGGTCTGCTGGCAGCAGGACAGAAGCCAGTCAGTCTAGAGGAAGGTGGTGGTAGAGAAAGAACTTTGTTAAGTGATGGACTAATGGAGCTCAATACGGGGGACTGGCGTCCTACTGGACCCTGTTTCCAGGAAGCTGATGGAGGACTGGTTTCTACGGGAGATGGGTGATTGCAAACTGGTGGGCGTCTTCTCACAGGTGAGCGGTTTGTGGCCAGGAGTTGCACATCAGATCTTGATCGCCTAATCACAGATGTTTTTCAGTTCTGCAACTCTCCAGAGAAACAGATTATTTTTGTCCGAGATTCTAATTTCCTGGGGCTAGGCTTGGTCCTGATTAGTTTGCCTATGTGGAGTTCCTGACTTATGACCCAATGCCCAGGGAACAAAGACAAGGGTCAGGCCAGATGAAACGCGGAGTTGGGAGCAGCAAGGGACACAGAGATCTGGCCTTAATGCCCGGCTTCACGTCTCTAAAAAATAAGAACATTTTCCTATATAACCACGGTACTGTTCTCACATGGAACATAATCAGTAGTAATTCCCTATTATCAAAGTATGCTCAGACTGTAGAACATTTCTCTAATATTCCCGAAGCTGCCTTATAGCTAAAACCTCGTTCAGTCAGGGATTCGAAAAAGGACCGTGCTTTACATTTGGTATGTTTCCCACTCTCTTTTTTTTTTTTTTTTTTGCGGTACCAGGGATTGAACCCAGGGGCGTTCTACCTCCGAGCTACACCCCCGGCCCTATTTTTTATCCTTTATTTTGAAACTGGGTCTCATGAAGTTGCGGAGGGCCTCACGAAGTAGCTAAGGCTGGCCGGGAACACAGATCCTCTGGTCTCCGCCTCCCAAGTACTGGGATTACAAGTGTGCGCCACCACACCCAGCTCCCCACTCTTGATTAATTGATTTAAGAATCACTGTCTCTGGTCCTGTAGAATATCTGGACTTCTGTATTTGACTATTTCTTTGTCATGTAGTTTAGGGCGTTATTCCATTCCTGCATTTATTCATAATCAGATAATTGAATCATATCTTGAAAATATTCAGGTTAAACTGAATATTTTATTTTAAAAGGTATAATTTTATTTGAAAATTAATTTTGGGAATAGGCTTAAAAAAACTTGGAAAAATAGTGAAAAATGAAATGTGTTTCCCATCTTGCCTCCAGCCCCATAATTCCTCCACCGGAGATAATCACTGTTCATGTTTTAAAAAAAATCTCCTTCTAAGCTGGGTGTGGTAGCACAAGTTTGTAATCCCAGTACGTGGGAGGCAGAGACAGGAGGATCACAGGTTCAAGGCCAGCCTCAGCAAGTAGTGAGACTCTCATCAACCTAGTGAGACCCTGTTTCATTCCCCAGTACCATACACACACAAAAACAACAGCAACAACAACAAAATCTAGAGAGATTCTTGAATGTACAAACATACATAAGTATACATCTCTCTTCTCCTCATTTTGTATACTTGTCTCACTCCTTGAGTTTTTTTTAAATAACAGCTTGAGATCTGTCACCTACAGTAAAATTC
Organism: Glis glis; assembly: GCA_004027185.1. Classification (NCBI taxonomy): domain Eukaryota; kingdom Metazoa; phylum Chordata; class Mammalia; order Rodentia; family Gliridae; genus Glis; species Glis glis. Next base: position 26,901 of record PVJS01006827.1, read on the forward strand.
ACCTTTTAGTGTATGGTTCAGTGTTTTTAGTATTTTCAAGGAGTTGTGCAACAATCGCCACTATCTAATTCTGAGATATTTTTATTAGCCCCAGAGCAAATCCCCTTATCTAGCCAGCACTTTCCATTCCTCCCTCCCCCGCTCCTGGCAGCCTCGAGTCCTCCGGTCTCTATGGATTTGCCTCTTCTGGACATTTTGTGTGAATGGAATGTATAATCTTTTGTGGCTGGCTTCTTTCATTTAGCATAATATTTTCAAGATTCATCCATGTTGTAGCATATATCAGAACTCCTTTCTTTCTTCCTTTCGTTATTATTTTACTTTATTGCAGTACTGGGAATTAAACCCAAGGGTGCTCTACCACTGAGCCACATCCCCAGCTCATTATTATTATTTGTTATTTTGAGACAGGATCTCACTAAGTTGTGTAGGTAGGCTCGAACCTGCGATCCTCCTGCCTCAGCCTCCTTAGCAACAGGGATTATAGGCGTGCACGCTCATGGCCAACTCAGAACTCCATTCTTCCAGGACCAAATAATAATCTACTTATGGATATTCCACATTTTGTTTGTCTAGTTCCTAAATTAATGGACATTCAGTTTGTTTCTACATTTTGGCTATTTTGAATAATGCTGCCCAGAACATTCATGTATAAGTTTTTGTGTGGATACTTGCTTTTACTGTGTGTGTGTGTGTGTGTGTGTGTGTGTGTGTGTGTGTTTGTGTGTTACTGAGTATTAAACCCAGGGGCTTTCTACTATACCCCCAGCCCTATTTTTATTTTTCATTTTGAAACAGGGTCTTGCTAGGTTGATGAGAGTCTCACTACTTGCTAAGGCTGTCCTCGAACCTGTGATCCTCCTGTCTCAGCCTCCCAAGGACTGGGATTACAGGTGTGCTGAAATCCTTCGATTTTCAATTGGGTTGTTTGTCTTTTTATTGTTGAGTAGGTTGTACATTTTTTTAAAAACGGGGGAGGGGTACTGGGGATTGAACCCAGGGACATATTACTTCCAAGTTACACCTCCAGCCCTTTTTTAAAAATTATTTTTGTTTTGAAACATGGGTCTCCCTAAGTTGCTGAGGGTCTCACTAAGTTACCATGCACTGGCCTGGAACCTGCGATCCTCCTGTCTCTGCCTCCCAAGTACTGGGATTACAGGCATGCGCCACCACGCCTGGCTAGGTTATACATTTTTTAACACAAGTACTTCATAAACGAAGCTGTGTATTTCCGGTTGTATAACATCAGGAGGCAGCTGATGTCTGGCGATTGCTGTGCTAGCTGTGTTAAGATGACTAACTGGTGCTCAGGAGAGGCAGCCGGACGGTGTCTGTCAAGCTGCGTTTTAGACCCCTGGCCTTGAACGTCAGCTATTCCTGCGCCCCCAACCTTTTATCTAATGGTTTCAGTACCTACTGATGATCGGTTATTAAATTAAGGGTTGCAAAATGGTATTTTATTTTCTTTTGTTATTTGTGTCTGTTTCTGATTTTCTTTCTGCATTTATTAGCTAGCATATTCTGTAAAGAGGATCTTTTCTTCATCTTCTGTGGCTTTGGGGTTATACTACAACACGACTCCTTCTGGAAGAACAGAAATAGAAAGCATTAAATGCTTAGCCGGGTGTGGTGGCGCACGCTTGTCATCCCAGTACTTGGGAGGCTGAGACTGGAGGATCTGGGTTCGCAGCCAGCTTCAGCTACTTAGTGAGGTCCTCTGCAACTTAGTGAGACCCTGTTTCAAAAATAAAGAATAAAATAGGGCTGGGGGTGTAGCTTGGAGGTAGAATGACCCTAGGTTCAATCCCCAGTACCGCAGGAAAAAAAAAAAAAAGAAAGCATTAAATGCTTAGCTCTTTCCCTACAACTTCTGGTGTTAGTGTAACGCAGAAAAAAAAAAAAAAGAAAGCATTAAATGCTTAGCTCTTTCCCTACAACTTCCGGTGTTAGTGTAATGCTAGGCTTCTGCGAAAGTTCTGGTACCCAAGTTGCTAGGGAGAAGTGCACCTCTCTTCAAAGATGGGGGCTTGGGCAAGCCTTCCTTCCCTCCCTGAGCTCCCTCAGGCGGACTGCTTGAGGGCACGAATTGCTAGTAGTTAAAAGTGTGTGTGTAGCCGTGCATGGTGGTGCATGCTTGTAATCCCAGTACTTGAGAGACTGAGACAGGAGGATCACAGGTTTGAGGCCAGCCTCAGCAAGTAGTGAGACTCTCATCAACCTAGTGAGACACTGTTTCAAAATAAAAATAAAATAGGTTTGAGGGTACAGCTTGGAGGTAGAATGCCCCTGTGTTCAAACCCCAGTACCACACACACACACACACACAAACATACATGTGTGTGTGTGTGTGGGGGAAGTACTGGAGATTGGACCCAGGGGTGCTCTACCACTGAGCTACACCTCCAGCCCCTTTTTTATTTTTTATTTTGAGACGGGGTCTTGCTAAGTGGCCCAGGCTGGCCCTAAACTTGTGATCCTCCTATCTCAGCCTCCCAAGTACTGGGATTACAGGCGTGCACAGTGTTGCATTTTTTTTTTTTTTTGCGGTACCAGGGATTGAACCCAGGGGCATTCTACCTCCGAGTTACACCCCCAGACCTATTTTTTATTCTTTATTTTGAAACAGGCTCTCACTAAGTTGCGGAGGGCCTCACTAAGTAGCTGAAGCCGGCCGTGAACCCAGATCCTCCGGTCTCAGCCTCCCAAGTACTGGGATGACAAGCGTGCACCACCACGCCCGGCTCAGTGGTGCATTTTTACATACAGGAAGGGAAGGTCATCTCAGGTAGAAATTGCCCACAGGAGAGATGGGTACTGATCCAAACTCTCTCATTAGACATCAGCTGGATTAAGTTAAAAATGATGGTTTACTCTATTACCCTTAGGTTGTCCCATGTCTTAATTTGGAAACCCTTTTGTGTCTATTTCTAATTCAAGCCAGAGCTATTTCTGTGGCTTTGTGGAGTAAATGAAAAACATTTCTAATTTGGATTTGGAGTTTTCCCCCCCCTGTGCTGTGGATTGAACCTAGGGCCTTGCACATACTAGGCAAGCACTCTACCACTGAGCTACATCCCCATTCCCTTTTCGATTATTTATTTTGAGACAAGGTCTTGCTAAGTTTAACTTGTGATCCTCCTGCCTCAGCCTCCAGAGTAGCTGGGATTACAGGTGCGTGCCACAGCACCCGGCCGGACTTGGAATTTTGTTTTGTTGCTTTTAGTGTATGGTCTTAGGCAAGCGATTTGAGCTGAAATTCATTTTTATCTCTAACACTGAAGAAGCTATTCACACCTACTTTACTAGCAAGAGATGAGATAACAAGTAAAAATGCCGTGTAAACTGTAGAGGGCGGTGTGAATGGACCAGGCCCCAGGTCTACCTCTGGGCTCTGGGCTGAAGTTAATCTCCACCTCGCTTGCATCGTAGACTTGGTTTTTTCCTGGACTTACTTTCTTTTCTTAGGCCTCTTTAACATTCCAACTTTTCCTAGCTGCCCAGTTGTGAAGCCGCCTTTTGCAACTTCCAGAACTTTCGCCCTCTTTTCTCCTAATGAAGCAGCTGCATCAGACCAGAAGAGCGCTCGGTACAGATTCCTGTAAACATGAGTTCAAACCTTAGTTTTATCACTTGGTGTCTGTGTGACACTCGAAATAAATGAGGCCTCATATTTCCTTGTGTGTTTCATATACATGAAAAGAAGGATGGTGGTAGTAAGTGCCTGTTATGGTAAACTTTAAAAAATGCAAATGGGAGCTGGGCATGGTGGCTCTCCCCTGTAATCCCAGTACTTTGGAGGCTCAGACAGGAGGATCACAGGTTTGAGGACAGCCTCAACAACTTGGCAAGGCCTTTAGCAACTTAGGGAGACCTTGTCTCAAAGTAAAAAGGGCGTAGCTCAGAGGTAGAGCATCCCTGGGTTCAATCCCCAGTACCACACCAAAAAAATAAATAAATAAATAAAAAGGCAAATAACCATGGTAAAGGACGACTAACTCAGCATACACCCTCTAAATGTCCGTTGATTTTCTGTTCTTTGTGTGTGTGTGTGTGTGTGTGTGTGGTACCAGGAATTGAACCTAGGGGCATTCTGCCTCTGAGCTATACCCCCAGCCCTAATTTATTTTTTATTTTGAAACAGAGTCTCATTAAGTTGCAGAGGGCCTCGCTAAGTTGCTGAAGCTGACCTCAAGCCTGCAATCCTCCTGTCTCAGCCTCCCAAGTACTGGGATCATAAGCATGCACCACCACACCCGGCTTTTTCCATTCTTTATTCTAAATTATTTTACCTTAAATCCCCCTGCCTCCCACCCAGGGAGCCTGCTTTCCCACAAGTTTTACTGTCTTTTTAGGACAGTTCCTTGCATTTCCCAAACCGCCCCGATTGTTTCTTGTTTCTGCCTGCCTCAAATATTCTCCAACCACACAAGTTTTGGGGAAGGCTTTCCCCCATCATGCAGGCTCTCTCTGCCCAGGGGACTGCGGCTGGGTGCATTTGAGCCAAAAAAAAAAAAAAAAGATTGCAGTTTCGCTTCTCCCAGGTGCCATTGGGCTTTAAAACCCTAACCTGAATTTCAGTTTATTGAGTATCTGCACTCAGATTTGCTCCAGAGACTCCAGCTGTGTTAAAGATGGAAATGACAGGACGTGCTTCTCGTCCTGGGAAACGCCCCTCTATTCTAAGTTGGTTGTTCTGTCCCTGGGTCCTCGTCAGTTGGGTTTAAACAATTGGACTAAGTAGTTCCAGCTGCTAACCATGTGGTGTGCGACATTTTCACCCTGGGGTTTTGTGATATAATTGACATGTTCTGCCCCAGAGCAGCTGGTGAAAAGCCCTATTGTGTGTCGTGTGTGGGTAGACTAAAGAGGCATTAAGTTCTGCTACTAACATACTGAGCTGAAGTTGGGATGTTGCAAAAGGGACTTTCTCCCAGTGGGAAATCCTGAGCAAGGTTTCAGGGCCATATTTACGTTGGTCAACATGCCGGAAGTAGGTGTTTTTCAAGAAACAAGCTTTTACTCCTTAATGCAAAGTTGCCAAGAATCTCACCTGGGCAATATTTGGTTAGTTTGAGTGACCTGAAGACCAGAATGGGGTGGGATTGTAATGTTGTTTAGCTCTCTCAGTAACTGAGGAACATGCTCACCCCAGGAGGCTGCTGCAGCATGATCCTTAGCAGGGACTTTGCAGGGACCTTTAAGAGTCAGGCACCTCAGGGCTCTGAGATGCTAATTGCAAAGTTGGAGAGAGGGCCGACAGAGAGGAACAGTGGTCAACGCTGCTTGGCATGTTAAGACGGCCTCACGGGAAAAATGACTCTTTGCTAAGGACACAAGTTGTGGAAGGAATTTCTAGGGGGAGGGGACTGTGGATGTATGTACTGTTAAGTAGGCAAAACACCATGGAGAGTCTGGAAAACTATAAGCAACCTAAAACCTTTCCCCGGCACATTTATATCTACTCCAGCCTCCTCCTCTCACATTCACGCCATAGCCAGAGTCTGGTCCCGTAGCTCTGCAGTGGTTTGAGCCGCACAGACGTGGTGAAAAATACTGCAACGACTGGGCACCCCTTTGTTCAGTAATTGTTTCTTTCTGGACCCAGAGCACTGCTGGGTGCCTCAAGGCCCTGCCACATATGATTAACTTTAATTACTAAATCCGCTTTTGCCAGTACCTTCTGCTCATTAGCTAGCTGCCCAATGCCAGGAGCTCACCCGCATCCCTGGGAGGGGAGGCGCTGGAAAAGCTCTGGAAGGAAGGAATCTGAGGCTGTGAGAGGCCCACTTCCTTATTTTGGCTGTTGCTTGTGCTTTTCACGTCAAGCCCCCCACACCCCGAAGTCATTGCGAGAAACACCGCAAAGGAGCTTTTCCCTATGTATTATTTTAACCCCACCTGTTCATAACACCCCCTCCCCTGCCCCAAACTGGATTGTTTGAAAGCAAATCCCAAATACTTGACTTCATTGTAAATATTCAGAATGTATCCCCAAAAAGAGTCTTTTGGAAAACAAAACAGCAAAATTGTGATCATGCCCCCCAATAATAATTTCTTAATATCATCTAATATCCACAGAGTTTCATCAAATGTTTCATCTTGCTTATCAGTTGGTTGGTTAAAACCAGGGTCCAGTCAAAGCCCACAGATTGCGTTTGGTGGATATGTGTCTTCTGAGGGCTTTTTTGTGGGTGTCGGGGGCTGGAGATTGAAACCAGTTGTGCTGTACTTCTGAGCTACACCCTCAGCTCTTTTCATTGTATATTGTGAGACAGGGTCTTGCTACATTGGTGGGCCTGGCCTTGAACTTGCAATCCTGCTTCAGCTTCCTGAGTGGCTGGATTATAGGTATGTACCACCATGTCTGGCAGGACTCTTTTTTTGGTGCTGGGAATTGAACCCAGGGGCCTTCTGCCACTGAGCTACACATCCAGCCCTTTTTATTTTAAAATTTCAAACAGATTCTTGCTAAGTTACCACATGCTGGCCTTGAACCTGCGATCTTCCTATCTCAGCCTCCCAAGTACTGGGATTGCAGGTGTGTGATACCGCCAGCTAAGCAAGGATTAGTCAATCTACAAGTTCCCCTACTTTTTCTTTCCCTCACAGTTTACTTATTAAAGAAACTTGGCATTTGTCCTTTAGAGTGTCCCATATTCTAGATTTTGCTGATCACATCCCTATGGTGTCATTTAGCAGGTTCTTCTGTCTCCTGTAAACTGAGAAACTTGGTCAGATTCACACTGTGGGTTCACATTGAGGTATCCTCTCTGTTTAGGTAACTGGTTTTGCTCCAGCCGGGTAACTGTGGTAACAAGAGTTCTGTGGTCCTTCACGTCCCTCCCAGCTGAGTTCACCCATAGGCATCCTTCCACAACAGCCGAGGAGCACGGGTCGTGTCCTGCAGTGAAGCTCCCTGCTTCATCTGGGGGTGTTGGAGGAAGTCAGGAAGGGAGGGAAGCTCAGGAACTACTAGGGGGACCAGGACAGACAGTCTCCAACCCCAAGTAGCTGACCACATAGTTCCAGACCAGCCCAGAACTGCAAACATATAGGAAAGAACTAATAGGAGGCAGAGATGGTCGTCAGGGAGAGGGAGTGAAGGAAGGAGACGGGCAAGTGCTTGGAGCCACTGAATGCGGGGGAGCTCCCTGGAAGGTGCTATTGCAGCCAAGACCTGGAAGACAAGGAAGAGCCAGTCAAGTGACGAGTGACAAAACTGTTGGTGCAGCAGAATGGAGCTAGGACACACAGGATGTAGAAGTGAGAAAAGAGAGGAGCAAAGACCAAGGTCTCCTTCTTCAGCAACTGAGGGGTGGTGGCTATGGCGCAGGCACTGGGCAGCTGTGGGGGCTGCACGAACCTCGAGGTGGGGACCTCGCACCAAACCTAAAGGCTGTTCATCAGGGTTGCTGTTAATGCTGTATCTGAAAAGAAAGTTTCTGGGGAGAAGAAGCTTAACGTTAGGAATCCAGCAAACTTTCTGGCTGTTCTGTACATTGCAATTGTCTGCAAAGGTCTCCTGTCTTCATTCTCTCAGATGCCTGGGTTGAATGTGAAGTCAAATTGGCTGAAAAAATAATTTCCAGGAATAATACTGATGGGGCTTTGCCTGTGATCCTTGTCTGCAGTGTTTGCAGGCTTCTTGATCCTCGAATAAAAGCTAGCAGCCAAGCTGGGTGTGGTGGCCCACACCTGGCATCCCAGTGCTTGGGAGGCTGAGACAGGAGGATCGCAGGTTCAAGGCCAGCCTCACCAACTTAGTGAGGCCCTCTGCAACTTAGTGAGGCCCTGTTTCAAAACAAAAAATAAAATAGGGCTGAGGGTGTAGTTCGGAGGTAGAATGCCCCTAGGTTCTATCCCCAGTACCACAAAAAGAAAAATTGCAGCCAGACATGGCAGTGTACATCTATAATCCCAGTACTTGGGAGGCTGAGACAGAAGGATCACAGGTTTGAGGCCAGCCTCGGCAACTTAGCAAGACCCTCCGCAACCTAGCAAGACCATTGTTTCAAAATTAAAAAATTAAAAGGGCTGGAGTATAGCTTGGAGGTAGAATGACCTTGGGTTCAATCCCTAGTACCACAAAAAAGAAAAAAAAAAACCCACAACCTTAGGCATTCCTTGTGAAAATAGAAACATTCCTGTGCCCAGATTCCAAATAATAAAAGACACCGGGAGCGTTTTCAAAATTGTTGGGCAGATTGAAATTTCACTGGAGAACAGCCGTGAGCTTGCTCCCCTCCAGCCGCCGCTCTGCCAACTCCTAGTGGCCTGAGAAGGCGCGCCGTTTCCCACGCTCCCGGCAGCCCAGCTGGGAAGTTTGTGCTGGGCGATATTTGGATCCATGAGACACTGGCTGCGGAGGGCCTTTCCTGACTCCCTTCTTTCTCTGCAGCCTGGCTGTGTGTTCTAGAAAAGTCTTGCTGGTGCCCGGTGGTGATGGAAATTCGTCACCTGATATGAAGTTTGTAAAAAGAGTGGGTTTTGTTCAGTTCACAGTTAGTGCCCAAAACTCTGGTTTCTTTCCCTATCTGGCCCCAAATTGGCTCTACCATCTCATACCATGTTTCCAGGTTCTGGGCAGCTGCAAGAATTTGACTTTATGTTCCTCTCTGGTTTTGCACCTGCCCCTTCCCCTGGGAATGAGGTGGGAAGTAGCCCAGCAGCCGCTAGGCCTCTAATCCACAGAGAACAACCAAGAGCTGCCATTTCGGAGTCAAGATTTGTTTTGTTTTGTTTTTAAATGTGCAGATTCTTAAGTAAACACACACCTGGAGTGGGATTTTATGTCAACAAGAAATAGGGGGATGTCCAACCAGTCCACCGTGGCGCATGTCTGTAATCCCAGTACTTGGGAGGCTGAGACGGGGATTGCAGGTTCAAGGACAGCCTCAGCAACATAGTGAGAGCTTTAGCTACTTAGAGAAACCCTGTTTCAAAATAAAAAATAAAATGGCTGGGGGTGTAGCTCGAAGGTAGAATGCTCCTGGGTTCAATCCCCAGTACCAAATAGGTAGGTAGATAGGTAGATAGATAGATAGATAGATAGATGATAGAGATAGGGGTGTCCAACCTCAAGGGCTAGCGGGGTTCCGCTGTAGGTTCCTGTGACCCCGCCACTATGGGACTGTTCACTGTTGTACCGCTTCCTTCCCCACTTCTCCAAGAGTATGGGGCGCAGCTGAGTCACAACAGTGGCCTGTCATATAGAAGGTCACATGACATCAAGAGGGCTGTACGTGGTGGAGTGGTTAAGACAGCTGACTTTAAAGGAGTCAGGCTCCCTGGGTTAGAAGCCCAGTATTGCCACTCAGTACTTGGCGACTTGAGACAAGTTAATTGGTTTACCTAAATTTCCCCACCAGGGAAATCTGGATATTAGCAGTGCCTGGTCTTCTGGGGTTCTTAGGAGGATTAGATGCTAGTAAGATGCTTAGAATATGGTAACTAGTTGGTACACGTTAGCTATTTTCCTAACCCATGAAACTAGTTACAATAACTAACGATACCGTAATGCTCCATTTAGATTTACTTTGTGTGTGTGGTACTGGGGATTGAACCCAGGGGCATTCTACCCCTGAGCTATACCCCCAGCCCTATTTTATATTTTATTTTGAAATAGGGTCTCACTAAGTTACAGAGGGGTTCGCTAAGTTGCTGAGGCTGGCCTCAAACCTACAATCCTCCTGTCTCAGCCTCCCAAGGACTGGGGTGGTAGGCATGTGCCACCACGCCCAGCTCAGATTTACTGCTCGGTGCATTACTGTTTCATAGTATGTTGGTGTCTCTTCCCTTTTGCCTTCTGCATTGCGGGTTCCTTGGGAGCAGGGACAGCGCAGCACTTAGCACAGTCCAGGTGAGGAATGACCCCTCATTCGTTGAGCAAGTTAACTGAGGCTTCAACAGCGACTTCGGTCTGGATAATGCTTGGCGGGAAACAGCCAATGCACTTGGGTCTGGAGAACGCACAGGAGGAGACCGGGGGCGAAGTCTGAGACACTGGACAGATGGCAGGGTTCTGTCTTGGGACTCGTGTTTCCGCTCCCTCTGCCAGCCCAGCCTGGTTTTGTGATTCAGGCTCCCGTCGGTCTCAGACTGGCATCTCGCGGAGCCTGGGTCTCCGTGGCAGCGTCACGAGAGCGGGTCCTCCTTCCCCTGAGGAGGAAGTCGCTTCTACATTCCCTTTAACCACATTTGGGTTCCTTCAGGTCACCACGAATGGCTTCATTGCTATGAGTGAACCCCCGGCCGAGGAATCCCACCCTGGGGTCTTCCCGCCCTCCTTCGCTGCCGTCGCCCCATTCCTGGCGGACTTGGACACCACAGATGGCCTCGGGAAGGTTTACTATCGAGAAGACCTGTCGTCCTCCATCACTCAGCTAGCGGGAGAGTATGTCCGGAGAGGGTTCCCGGAGGTCTCTTTCTTGCCCATCAGCGTGGTGGTCGTCACTTGGGAATCTGTGGCCCCCTACCAAGGGCCCATCAGGAACCCTGCCCAGGAGGGACAGGTGAGTCCTGCTCTGGGTACAGGTGCAAATCCTCGGACACGTTGAGTTTATTATACTCCTTGGTCTTTAGGTTTGTGCTACCCTGAGGTTCAAAAGACCTATGCTATTGGAAGTAAATAGAGACATTATTGATATAAAATGAGAGGTTTTGTTTTTTTTTTTGTGGTACTGGGGATTGAACCCAGGGGCATTCTACTTCCAAGCTACACCCCCAGCCCTATTTTATTTTTATTTGGAAACAGGGTCTCACTAGGTTGATGAGAGTCTCATTACTTGTTGAGGCTGATCTCAAACCTGTGATCCTCCTGTCTCAGCCTCCCAAGTACTGGGATTTCAGGTATGCACCACTGCGCCCGGCTTTTTGCCCATGTTGTGTTCATGTGATTGGCTCCCCATCCAGACTGTACATTAAGCATAGGACCACATGTTTTTTTTTTTCCTTCATATCTACAGAGCTCAGGGAAAAGCTGTCGTGAGAGTAAGGTACCCATGTTTAAGGAACACATTCTCTGTGTCTGGCCCTTCTTTTGCTGCCTCACGTATGTGATTTTCTAACATTTCTATGAAGTAGCTGGTTTCATCTCCATTTTAAGGTTGCAAGCACTGGGCTCAGCGAGCTAAAACATCGTGCCTATGGCCACACGACCAATGATGAGTAAGCAAAGATTCAGATCAAAGTCTGTTTTCTCCCAAAACTCATGTTTTTATTATCACATGGTGGTTGTGCTCATCAAATATTTGCTAAATGATGAATGTGGTTGAGTATGTTTCATGGCCATGGAAGCAAACTCTGTGGGTAGGAATTTCCTAAGTGGGATGAGATTTAGGCCACTATCTGGAGGTACCATCTGTGCAATTCTTGGTTAACCTTCAGGGCAGAGTTAGGCAGAATGGATTCATTAATTAATCAGGAAACTTCAAGTTGACATAGCCTTAGAGATATTTCGGTGGAGTCAAGTTGGAACACCTGGTCCTTTTACACTAAGGGAAGAACACTGTCATCTCTGTGGGGCTTTTTTTTTTTTTTTTGGCGGTACCAGGGATTGAACCCAGGGGCCTTCTACCTCCGCGCTACACCTCCGGCCCTATTTTTTATACTTTATTTTGAAACCGGGTCTCACGAAGTTGTGGAGGGCCTCACTAGGTAGAGAGAGAGAGAGACAGGGAGAGAGAGAGAGAGAGAGAGAGAGAGAGAGAGAGAAGCTGAGGCTGGCTGTGAACCTGGATCCTCTGGTCTCTGCCTCCCAAAGTACTGGGATTACAAGAGTGCGCCATCACGCCCGGCCTTCTGTAGAGCTTTTTATATGTAGCTCGGTGTCTTGGCCAGCATTCTCACTGCTGTAATCCCAAACAACTGATCACACAATTTAGAGGAAGGGAGATTTATTCGCTCAACAGTTTTTGGAGTTTATGGAGATTTTGGAGTTCAGTCTATGTGAGGTTGAGGTCTGTGGAGCTCAGGGCATGGTGGTGGGAAGCAGAGAGAGGGAGAGAACAAGGTTCTGCTCTCACATCATGGAGGCCAGAATCAAGAGAGAGCAAGCAAGCAAAAGGATTCAAAGACAAAAGTACAGTCCCTAAGGCCACACCTGCAGGGATCCACCTTCTCCAGCCACACCCACCAGCCTAGGTTACCACCCAGTAAGTCCATTACAATGGGTGTATCCACTAATGAGATTACAACCCTCATGACTTAACTATATCAACTCTGAACATTAATACATGAGCTCTCCAGGGGACATTCTGTATCTAACCTTAACACTTGGTGAATAGTGCTTTTTGTGATCTGTGGACATGTTGCTGCTGGGTGTCTGAATTTTAACTCATTTCCGCAGAGAAACACGTTCCAGGCTGTCCTGGCCTCCTCGGAGTCCAGCTCCTATGCTATTTTCCTCTATCCCGAAGACGGCCTGCAGTTCTATACAACGTTCTCCAAGAAGGATGAGAACCAAGTGCCCGCTGTGGTTGCGTTCAGTCAAGGTTCTGTGGGATTACTGTGGACCAGCGACGGAGCGTATAATATATATGCCAATGACAGAGAATCGATTGAAAATTTAGCCAAGTATGCTATCATTGTTCCTCAGTAGTTTCTCCCCCAAACACTATTATTATTATTATTATTATTATTATTATTGGTGCTGGGGATTGAACCCAGGGGCATTCTACTTCCGATCTACACCCCTAGCCCTATTTTATTTTTTATTTGGAAACAGGATTTCGCTAAGTTGCTAAGAGTCTCACTAAGTCGCTGAGTCTGGTCTTGAACCTGTGATCCTCCTGTGTTAGCTTCCCAAGTACAGGGATTATAGGTGTCCTTGTGCCACCATGCCCGGCTACTATTATTATTTTACCAAGGAAAATAGAATAGGCATTACAGATCATTCCCTGAAAGCATTTCCTACAGATTTAAATTTTACATTTAGATTTTCTTATTTATTTATTTATTTTTGGTACTGGGGATTGAACCCAGGGGCATTCTACCTCTGAGCTATACCCCCAGCCCTTTTTATTCTTTATTTTGAAACAGAGTCTTGCTAAATTACTGAGGGTCTCGCTAAGGTGTGGAGGTTGTCCTTGAACCTGTGATCCTCCTGTCTCAGCCTCCCAAGTACTGGGATTACAGGCATGCGCCCTGGCACCCCACTCGGAGTTGGGGTTTTTAATAAACTGGTCTGCCCTGTTTTCACTAGCAGCACTTCCGATCCGTATGTACAGGTTTTCCCACACCAATCAGTGGTCTAATTTTATGGACACCGGCAGGGCGTCTTATAATTCCAGATCAATTCTGGCTCTAACTTCCTGGTATTAATGCAGACACCGTAAGTACGAGACTATAAAACTGTCCCCCGTTCAGATGCCAGTCTCTAAGTACTGTGGCCCCACCTGTACTTCTGACCACCCCGCTGTAAAGCAGAGGTTTGTAGGACTCCGTTCTTAGTCTAGTAACTTGCCAGAACGGCCCACAGAACTCAGGAAAACGTCTTTCTCGCTATCAGCAGTTTATTATAAAGGACACATGCAGGTGTCCATGGAGAAGCACGGGCAGGGTATGGGGGTACCGAGTACCCCTGTGTGTGGCCCCACCTGCCAGCACCTCCATGTATTCACACCCCAGCAGCTCTCCAAACTCTGTCACGTGGGACTTTAGTGCAGGCTTCATTGCGTAGGCATGGATGGTTAAATCATTGGCCAGTGGTGATATTGGTGACATTGGTGACCAACCACTCCCCAGTCTCTTCTCCCTGGGGGTGCAAGTGGGGTGGGGGATGGGGAGGAGCCCTCCAACTCATCTCAGCTGTATCTCTGTAGCCTCCCTCCAGCCCCCAGTCTGAGGAAATCTAGGAGCCCCCAGCCTCTGGTCCCCTAATTAGCAGCACATTTCCAACCTAAGTTGGAAATTCCGAGGGGTTTAGGCGCTCTCATGTTAGGAGACCAACTGTCTGTTTTCTGTTATGTCACACCATGCCTTGGAAAGATAATAGTGGAGGAAAGGACCGCGTGCTGTCACCCTAGCTCAGAAGGCAGGGCAGGTGACCAACATTGGTGCCAGTGGGTGTCATGGCCAGCCCTGCCCCAGTCCCGCTGTGCGCCTGGGGAGTGGCAGAGGGCTGGCCCTTGCTGGCGCTGTGCCCACGTGGACGCAGCTGCACCCAGTCGCCCTGGACCATCTGGGCTCTGTGATGAGCAGACCGCTGCCCTCCCGCCCTCCATCCAGCCCCTGTTGCAGGCGGCTGCAGGCGATGGGTACCATATCCCTGGGGATCACCGGGGCTCTTCCCCCTGGGATAGCGGGGGCTGCTTGTGGGTGGCTGGCCCATTTTCAAGATGCCTTCTTTGTCCCCAGGAGGAGCAATTCTGGGCACCCAGGCGTGTGGGTGTTTGAGATCGGGAGTCCTGCCACGGCCCATGGCGTGGTACCCGCAGACGTGAACCTCAGACCCGACGAGGGAGTGGAGTATGCTGAGGAGGATGAAGATTACGACCTGGGCACGACTAATCTGGGTTCGGAGGATGTGGGCACCACGTCCTTCCCTTTCAGGACGTCAAGAAGAGGAAACACCGACACCTACGACGTGCCCAGTGTCTACTCCCCACACCTCGAGGTTACCAAGAGGCCCCTAGAGCCCCCTACAGCGAGGACCAGGTCTTTCCAGCTGCCAGCAGAGACATTTCCCCAGCAGCACCCCCAGGTCATTGATGTGGATGAAGTGGAGGAAACAGGAATTGGTAAGAATATTTATGTTGCACGTGCACACCTGGGTTTCCAAGGAGGAGAACTGCTGGATGGGTGGTGGTTGCGTGCATTCTGTGGTGGTCCAGAGAGGTGTGAGGGTTGGTGTGCAGCCCTGATGGCTTTGAAGTAACCCCATGATCTTCTGGGATTAGGACTGTGGTTCTGGATACTGGGGTATGTCCTCTCAGAATTCGCCCTCGTAGCCAGGTGTGATGGCACAAGCCTATAATCCCAGTACTTGGAAGGCTGAGACAGGAGAATCACAGGTTCAAGGCCAGCCTCAGCAACTTAGCAAGGCTCTCAGTAACTTGGCGAGACCCTGTTTCACACTAAGAAAGGGCTGGGGATGTAGCTCAAAGCTACAATGCCCCTGGGCTCAATCCCCAGTACCACCAAAAAAAAAAAAAAAACCAATAATAATAATAAATAAATCTTCCTATTCCATTCTGTCTATTTTAAAGAGAAAACATGCTTCGAAATTATTTTGACAGTCAGATTTTCTTATTTGCGACTTCTGAGATCAGAAATGTAGTCGCCTGCCTGAACAAACATTTTAAAAGTTCTTTTGGCTGTTTCTGCAGCTTATCTTTGACACGTGCTTCCTCTCCGCTTTGGCGTTAGAATGGCCGATTATTTTCCCTTCCAGGTCTGGTCAGTTTCAGAGTTGACTCGTGAAAACTAAAAAATATAAAATAAGCAGATCCCCTTTAAAAAAAAAACCTAGTTTTTATAATATATCTACTCGTCATCTCTACTCTAGCTGGGTTTTCCTACATTTGGAGAAGAAATAGTTGGAGCTTGCTTTAATTTTTCTTAGAAGAGACGTTCAAAGTAAACAGCGCTCATTATGTTTTCTCTTGAGGTTTCCATAATCCATCAATGGGACGGTCCAAGCCTTTTGTGTTTCTTATGACTCTTTACTGCTTCTACTAAGATGTGAGCAATATGGCCTCCAGACAAGTCTACTCTATTCCACATTATTTAGTCATTTTTAAAATTTCTCCTTTCTTATTCTGATGTATCGCATGGTGATAGATTTATTTATTTATTTATTTATTTATTTATTTATTTATTTATTTTGGTGCTGGAGATTGAACCCAGGGGCGTTCTACCCCTGAGTTACACACCTAACCCTTTTTATTTTGAAACAGGGTCTCACTCAGTTACCATGCGCCGGCCTCCAAACTGCAATCCTCCTGTCTCAGCCTCCCGAGTACTGGGATTACCAGCGCGTGCCCCCCCACCAGGCCCTGCAGAAATGTTTGTTCTAATTAAGTATCCCAAACCATGAACGAGATGTGGTGCTTCCTGGGTCATGTGCTCACCAATCTGAGAGACAGATAGGGAGAAGTTCCAATTTGGTGGTGGGACGAGGGTGTGGGTTCCTGTCTCAGGGTTGCCCATGCACATTGAACCCCGGGTTCCTAGGGGGAGTCGCCCTCCTGTCTCAGCACATGGCACTCTGCATGGGTTTCAGACTGACCTCCCCAGGAACGTTGAGAATGTTTCCTTGTAGCCGCTAGGTGTTGAGATGCATCCTGTTTCCACCCTTTCTAGGTACCTCTGAAACTCCCTTGTGAAGCCATCACACTTAAATGAGACCCCATCTGGCCCCAAGAACTGATGGCAGTCTATTACTTGATCATGGAAGAAGCCTAGATTTGAACTCAGACTGTTGTCTGGCACAGATGTTTTTCTGTCCCTCGATCCCAGTTATTTCACTGTGTGTACTAGAAAGGGCAGCCTTCCCTGGCCAGCTGTGCATGCCTGGTGTTATTTGATAAGTCGCCCTCACACACGCAGGCCATAATGGACACACAGCTGGGGATTGTGCCATCGGGGTGTCTGGTGTGTTCAGGGCCAAGTGTCCTCTGCTCCCCCGAGCTCCATCCGCGTAAACTCCGGCAACTCCCTTCCCAGGGGGCAGGCCCAGTGGATGCTAACTTTGGGGTGGGGCCCACTTTCATCTTCGCTCATGGTCCCCCCTGAAAGTTCACTACTCTTCTGCTTTTAAACTCATTCCAAATTAATTTGCTCTGGGTCATTAAATTTAATGGGATAGTTCATGATTCTAATGAATTTGGGAGGTGAAAATTTAAAGGAGGAAGAGATTCTTTTGTGTGTGTGTGTGTGTGGTACTGGGGATTGAACTCAGGGGTATTGTACCTCTGAGCTACACCCCCAGCCCGATTTTATTTCTTATTTGGAAACAGGGTCTCACTAGGTTGCGGAGGCTGGCTTTGAACCTGTGATCCTCCTGTCTCAGCCTCCCAAGTACTAGGATTATAAGTGTGCACTACCATACCTGGCTAAGAGATTCTTTTTTGATTCTTGGGTCAAAGGCTGTTCTAAAGCAGCTATAATTGAGGGATTATTTCTGATGAGCTTTCGAGTATCAGAGTTTCTGAGTTATTCCCTGGGAGAGGTTAAAAAACATATGTGTATACACACACACACACACACACACACACATATATATATATATATATTATGGTAAAATGGCATATTTTATGTTAAATATTTATATAACATATATTATATACATATAACATTATATTTGTTATATATATTTATTTTTATTATTATAATATATACATGTAACATTATATATGTGTTGTATATATATTTATTATTATTATTATTATTTGGTACTGGGGATTGAACCCAGAGGCATTCTACCTCCGAGCTACACCTTCAGCCCTTTTTATTTTTTATCTTGAAACAGGGTCGTGCTGAGTTGCTGAGGGCCTCGACAAGTTGCTGGGGCTGGCCTTGAACCTGTGATCCTCCTGTCTCAACCTCCCCAAGTACTGGGATTACGGGCATGCACCCCCACCCCCAGCTCATACATTTTTTTTACCCCAATAACGAATAGTAAAAAAGAATGTATATTTTAAGTTTCCCTCAGATGTAAAGCGCATCCCTCTGACCACATTAGATGGACATCATCCTAAGATTGATGGGTATCAGGGGCAGGGGTTTGATGGTACCGAGTACTCTGGACTATAGCACTGTTTAGTAGTTCACACTGGCAATTCTTCAACTTCTTGGAGACCCGTTTGGCCCAGTGGTTTGGGCACGGGAGCCACATCCCCCTATAAATGTCCACAGGTAGAGGGTTTCAGTCCTCTATGGTAAGCCGGTTCCTTTAGAGGCAGATGTGAGTCCTGCGGGGCTTGAGCGAGACGCCCCAGCCCGGAGCCATGTGCGGTGCTGACGGGCATGTCATTGTTCTCTCTAAACAGTGTTCAGCTACAACACGGACTCGCGGCAGACGTGCGCCAACAACAGACACCAGTGCTCGGTGCACGCGGAGTGCAGAGACTACACCACCGGCTTCTGCTGCCGCTGCGTGGCCGGCTACACGGGCAACGGCCGGCAGTGTGTGGCTGAAGGTGACTTGCTTCCCTGTGTTCAGCTTACCGGGGAGGAGGGTGCGGAGACTTGGTTTGAGTGCTTGTTGACAAAAGGGACATTTGTTTGGACCTCAGGAGTGTGCAGTCTCCGGGGGGTTCATCCTCACCCCCATTCTTTCTTGTCCCCTCTAACAGGGACTCCTTGGGGGAATGTCCATTTTTCTAATACAGTGGTCTCTTTCTTTCCTGGGCTGCTTCTCCATCTCAGAGGGGGCCACCCCTGGGAGCCCGTCTTCATAGCCGACCCTGGCATGTGACCAAGGTGCACGTGTTAAAATCATGCAGCCTGGACCGGGAGTTCTTCGTGCCCCCCCAGTTTCCTTCACACTTTTTCTATGTTTTTGTCCTTGGAGTCTCTCCAGTTTCTTGTGGTGCTGCTCACAAATGGAACTCCCTTAATGGTTGTTAAGCGCACCCAGCAGGGCCACAGGAGGTGGCTTAACGTTTGTAGCAGGTCGACTTTATCCCAGTCGTTCTTCCCCTCTATTTCTTTCCTCATGCCCTGAAGTCATAGCTCAGCTGTGGAGGAGGCTGAGGGTTGCACTCACTGAATCCTAAAACACTCACCCGCTTGTAGGGCCAACTCCACAGTGGATTCCATGGTGGCTGAAGTCAGCTCTCGACTCTGCCCCTAAAAGGACCAACCAGTCTTGAGGCTCCCAGATGGTGGCAGGAAACTTTCCCCTGCAATTCAGGGCTCCTGCTGACAGTTCACTCAGAGAGAGGCCTCTGGGGCCATAAACCAGAATTCAAACAAAAACAACAGAGAACCCACCACCAGGAGCCTTTGTCCCTTCCTGTGCCACCAAATTGCCTTACTTGTCACGGGTCATTTCCCTTGTGTGCCTAATGGGAGACTTTAATTGCTGTGCAAAATTTGGCTAAATGAAACCCAGTTGGAGAAATGCTCTCTGTTTTTCAGATTTCCCTGCCATAGTTGTTGTTAAGCCAGTTATTTCGATTTGCCAAAAATAAAAAAATTGTTTCCTTCAGGGTCTTAATTAAAGTAAGTTAAAAAAATATATTACCTTCAGCTATGGAAGAACATTCAGTATACTTTTCGTATGAATTTGGGGGGATTGTTTTTTAAAGCTTCTTTAAAGTGGTTTCTATTTTCTTCCAAATCCCATCACCCCAGGGATTGTGTGCCGTTTTGTTTCTTTGTTTTAGGCTTGGCTTTTATACCTCTCCACCCTGGAGAAGTTTCCAAAATCCACAATGAAAGCGTATTCTTAAAGAGCAACCTCGTTAGCCCCCCAACCCCCAGCCCCTACCCCCAAGAAGCAGAACTCTGAATGCTAAGGGGTTTGGCAGCCAGCTCAGATACGGCAGAGTCTGTGGCCACACATTTTGACATTGTATACACACCCTGCAAGACTTTTGTGGTTTAAATATTTGTTGGATTCTTGCTACTTAAAAAAATTTTTTTTTTTTTACTAGCTCAAAGTTTGATGGGAAAATTTTTGTTTGGTTTCCTTTACTTGGCGTCGTCCCTGGTTTCCGCAATTGTTGAGATGCATTTTTTCGCCATTAGCTTGCTAGCTTCACAGAATTCCCAGGGCAGTAACGCAATGCCTGTGCAGGATTACTGTGTCAAAGATGCCCCCGCTCGCCGGTGACCCGGTGTAGCCACTCGGGCTGACTGAACGTAGCTTAAAAGGTCATTGCAACATAGATGAGCCCACGGTGTAAGCCCCGCTGTGTGGGATAACTCAACAAAATTTACTCAGAACTTGCAGGTGAAGAAAAATGTCAGGAACAAGCAAGGGAGCGTGTTCCCGGTCATTTATAATCTAGGAAGATCAATAAGATACATGATGAGTAGCTGATAAAACTTAATTCTACATCAAACCTGAGCAATCCAAGGTGACTTTTGTTTTACCTTTTATGCACCTCTTCCTTCAGGTTTTTTTTTCTGCCTTGTTTGCTTTTGTTGTTGTTGTTTTAGATATAATTCACATACCTTTTGTGTGTGTGTGTGTGTGTGTGTGTGTGTTTGTGTGTTACTGGGGATTGAACCCAGGGGCATTCTATCTCCGAGTTACACCCCAGCCCTATTTTATTTTTATTTTGAAACAGAGTCTCGCTACATTGATGAGAGTCTCACTACTTGCTGAGGCTGTCCTCAAACCTGCAATCCTCCTGTCTCAGCCTCCTGAGTACTGGGATTACAGGTGTGCGCCATCATGCCCGGCTCACATACCTTTTTAGGATATACAATTTGGCGGGTTTTAGTAGAGTCACAAATTTGTGCCGCAGTTCCCTTCACCTAGTTCTAGAACATTTCCATTACCCCAGAAGGATACACGGTTCCCATGAGCAGTCACTCTTGAGTCCCGAGTCCCCTAGCCATGTCTACCACTAGGCTACTCTCTGGTTTTATGGCTTTTTCCTCGTCTGGACATTTCATTTAAATGGAATCATACAGTCTGACCTTTTATGTCTGGTTTCTCTCACTCGACCCCGATGTCTTTAAGGTTCATCCATACCGTAGCATTCATTCGCATTTCACTCCGTTTTTAGCCAAATAATCATCCCAGTGGGTGGAAATGCCACGTTTTGTTTATCCAGTCATCAGTTGGTGGACATTTGGGTCATTTCCCCCTTTTTAGCTATGATGAGTAAAGCTGTTGAGAACATCTGTGTACAAACTTTGGATAAACATGTGTGTTCCATTCTCTTGGGTATACATGGAAGAATTGGAATGACCGGGTCATATGGCAACTTCCAGTTTTTTTTTTTAATTTGAATATAATAAGAGCGACTTAATTTCTTTAGTTCTTATTCTTTTCCTCATTAAACAACAATATATATATATATATGCAAGTTATGAACATTCTAACATGATAGAAATACACAGAATAGAAAAGGAACATTCACCCTAGCGCCTAACCCCTGTTAACAGTTTTCCTGCAGGTGTAGGCTAACCCTTATTTTGAATGTAATTTTTTAAAAAAATGGCATCCTATGTATACTGCATGTGGATTCATTATTTGTGAATGCATATTTTGCTGTGTTAGGTCTCAGGCACATGGTTTCAATTGTTTAAGTGGAACAATCAATAACACCCCCCCATGTCCCACCCTAGTCCACCAAGCTGGCTCTGGGTCAGAGGACCTACCACAGCTGTGGCCTGTGATGTCCACCCTGCCCGCACCTCTCCTGGCTTGCGCTGGGGGAGGCTCCGGGACTCAGACTGTCCATCCTGAGCCTGGGGAGTGAGACTGTTTTTGAGCTGAACTGCTTATAAAGGTGTGTTATAGATCAGGCAGTTAAATGTCCCAGGGAATGATCAGTTCTGTCCCTTTTTCTCTCAACACTGATTTGTCACATGCCCGAGGGTGACACTACTGTCTAGACCATGCATTATTGCTCTTCTCCCAGAATTATTTGCCCCTGAAGTTCCGCAGTCATGGCGCCATCTTTGATTCTGTGCATCAGCAGGTGTAGAAGAGAGGCACCCACATTGGAATTCCTAAGGCTCCTGGCACACGGTCGTGGGGACAATTACTTTCACCATCCCCAAAGCCATTTACCCCAGCGCTCTCCATGAATAGGTGCAGGTCCTCGCGGCCGTGGGGAGGGCTGCTGGAAAGCCTTCCCCATCTTCTTCCCTTCCTTCTGGCTCAGGCTCCCCGCAGCGCGTCAACGGCAAGGTGAAGGGTCGGATCTTTGTGGGCAGCAGCCAGGTGCCCGTGGTCTTTGAGAACACCGACCTCCACTCCTACGTGGTGATGAACCACGGGCGCTCCTACACGGCCATCAGCACCATCCCCGAGGCCGTCGGCTATTCTCTGCTCCCGCTGGCGCCTATCGGAGGCATCATCGGATGGATGTTTGCAGTGGAGCAGGACGGATTCAGGAACGGGTTCAGCATCACTGGTAATTTATACCCAACATTGAAACTACCGAGGGACCTGTGTCCCCAGACACTTTCTGCTAAGCATTTTCTCTGAAGAGAGAGTGAGTGCCCTGCAGTTCTGTCTTGGAAATAGGATGGAGAGATCAAGTTAGCACATACAATGCTTGTTTGGTTGTTTTTTTTGTGGTACTGGGGATTGAACCCAGGGGCATTCTCCCCCTGAGTTACACCCCCAGCCCTATTTTATTTTTTATTTGGAAACAGGGTCTCACTAAGTTGCTGAGGCCCTTGCTTAATTGCTGAGGCTGGCCTCGAACCTGCGCTCCTCCTGTCTCAGCCTCCCAAGTACTGGGATTATAGGCATGCACCACCACGCCCGGCTCATGTTTGTTTACTGAGACTACCTTGAGCTGTGTTTTGATCGAGGAGTGAGTTCTTGGTGGAGAGTTACAAGTCCCTATTTCAAACTGTTACCATAACTGGCATCATGGCCCATCTGGCAATTTTGCAGAACACTCTTAAACACACTTTTTCTCCTATAAGTCTCCATAAAATAGATTGAACCCCCCATTTTTTCTGTCTGTGTGTGGGCTGTGGATTGAAACCAAGGGCATTCTATCTCTGAGCTACACCCCAGCCCTTTTTATTTGTGTACTTTTTATTTTTCGAAATGGGGACTCGCTAAATTATTACATGCTAGCTTCAAACCTGCGATCCTCCGGTCTCAAACTCCCGAGTACTGGGATTATGTATCCCCTTTTTTATCACCAGGAAATGTGGGCTCAGAGGGGTTAAGCAACTTATTCAAGTTCACCCAGCCAGAACGGAACACAGCTAAGAACAAATTTAGGTTCCCCAAACCATGTGCCAATGAGTCTTAGATGCCAGTTTGTGGCTAGGAAGCAGTTTCTCTTCTCTGTGTGTGGCTCAACTGGGCCACACGGATGTCCAGGCTCTGTCCTCGGTGTCCCCAGCCCCATGTTCTACCCACGGAAGTAAAGTACCCGCAGAGGTCCCTGTCCACCCTCACCTTGGGGCACTGCGCCATGAGCCTAGGGTGGGCAGGCGGGCGCACTTGCCAGACGGCAGAGTGACAGGCTGATCATGCATTCCAGGGGGCGAGTTCACCCGCCAGGCCGAGGTGACCTTCGTGGGGCACCCGGGCAAGCTGATCATCAAGCAGCAGTTCAGCGGGATCGACGAGCACGGACACTTGACCATCGACACGGAGCTGGAGGGCCGCCTGCCACAGATCCCGTTCGGTTCCTCCGTGCACATCGAGCCCTACACGGAGCTCTACCACTACTCCAGCTCCGGTGAGTCCCTGTCCCCTCCTCCGTGGCCTCCAGGGCCTGCGGCGGACTCCGGCTTGGGGAGGGAGATGTACGGGGCCCTGTCCTTAGTACAGTCATTTCTCCCCCTAATTATAGACTAGGGGACTCTTTTGGTAGAGGATCTAGTGCAAAACAGATTATAAGCTTAACTTGGAAATATAAAACCTGGACATAATTATTAAATGTAAATGTATTTCCACTTGGAAATATCAAATATTTATATCAAATATCCCAATACATTTTATAATTTAAAAGTGATACAACTTTATCATAACATACATCTATTTGTAGCTTTTTTTGTGTGTGGTACTGGGGATTGAATCCACGGGCATTATACCTCCGAGCCACACCCCCCCATCCTATTTTTATTTATTTTGCCGTACTGGGGATGGAACCCAGGGGCATTCTACCTCTGAGCTACACCCCCAGCCCTACTTTTTATGCTTTAATTTGAAACAGGGTCTCACTGAATTGCGGAGGGCCTCACTAAGTAGCTGAGGCTGGCCACGAACCTGCGATCCTCCTGTCTCAGCCTCCCAAGTACTGGGATGACAAACGTGCGCCACCACACCTAGCAAATTTTTTATTTCTTCCTGAGACTCAGTTCCTAGAAACAGAGGTACTGAGTCAAACATTCGGGTTTTTTTTTTTTTAAAGACTTTTGTTAAGTTGCTGTTTGGAAAGGTTGTGCCTGTGGCCAGGACTGTGTGGTTTGGCCCAGTCCTCCTTGGGGCCGGGATCCTCTGCAGGGAGCCACAAGGCCACTGCAGGGCATGGCGTCTACAACCAGGTGGCCTTTCTGGAAGCCCGCACGTGGGGCTGGACAGGGGGCAGCTCAGGCTGATCTCTTATTTATCCTCTGTCTTCCTTGCTTCTATTATGGGGCAAACTGCAACAGAGCACAAAAATATAAAGAGTCTTTTGTACTTAAAAAAAAATAGGAAGTCAAGGGTTTTCTTTTTTTCATGGTGGGCAAATAGCAGCTCTTCTGAGCGGGAAAGACTCTCTCTCCTCTCTACAGAGGATTTGCTCATGGCGCTTGAGTAATTTATCCAAAATTGACTGCTAAAACCCATTTCATATTTCATTTTTTTAATACCACAGAACTGCTTGATTTACGGTGGCTCGGAGAAACCACTACCTATCGAATCCTGAGTGAGATCATCTATAGAAAGCAGTTCACGTGCCGTTAGTCACATCGTAAATATTCAATAAACATTTTTTTATTAGTAATATTATTAGTCGGCTTGCTTCTAGAAATCTTAAATATGTTACCTGATCTAATCCTCACCCCAGCCATTTTAAAAAACAGACTGGGCATGGTGGCGTGCACTTGATATCCCAGTACTTGGGAGGCTGAGACAGGAGGATCGCAGGTTGGAGGACAGCCTCAGCAAGTAGTGAGACTCTCATCAACCTAGTGAGACCCTGTTTCAAAATAAAAATAAAAATAGGGCTGGGGGTATAGCTCGGAGGTAGAATGCCCCTGGGTTCAATCCCCAGTCTCTCTCTCTCTCTCTCTCTCACACACACACATACACACACACAGGCTAAGAGCTGCGGGTCTCACACAGAGCTCACAGGTGGTATGCAATTCAGGTGTACCCCCTTCTAAGTATGTGCTTCTTCCCCCAGACCTGCATCTCTAGTTCTGGGAGTTCTAGGAGCTTAAGGAGAACCACCTGATACCAAAAACAAATATTAATAACACAGGTCGGACATGGTAGTGCATGCCTGTAATCCTAGTACTTGGGAGGCTAAGACAGGAGAATCGCAGGTTTGAGGACAGCCTCAACAACCAAGTGAGACTGTCAGCAACTTAGACCCTGTTTTGAAAACAAAAAAATAAAGAGGGCTGTGGGTGTAGCTCAGAGGTAAAAAGTCCTTGGGTTTAATCCCCAGGACCACACACACAAAAATAATCATCATCATAATAATGCAGATATTACCGATGACAGAACAGGAAGTGTAGGAAGTGGTGAGAAACTTAGGCTGTAAACTGTCTTCCTTAATGGTCCCTGGGACCTGTCCTCTGTCTGCATGGTGGGCAGGGGCCTGCTCTGGTGGTGTCCAAGCCCTTGGGGAGCTTCGCTGCATCTCTAACCATCTCTCCTCTGCCTCCCCGCCCGCTCCTGTACCCCAGTGATCACATCCTCCTCCACCCGGGAGTACACGGTGACCCAGCCGGACCGGGAGGGCACCGCGCCCTCGCATACCTACACTTACCAATGGCGCCAGACCATCACCTTCCAAGAGTGTGTCCATGACACCGCGCGGCCAGCCCTGCCCAGCACGCAGCAGCTCTCGGTGGACAGCGTGTTCGTCCTGTACAACCAGGAGGAGCGGATCCTGCGCTACGCCCTCAGCAACTCCATCGGGCCTGTGAGGGGTAAGAGGGGCTGCGCCCATGCCCTGCAGGCTCCATGTGTCATAAACCCTGCTCTTTCCCTTGGCTTTTGGTCTCTTACCCTTGGTCTATAGAAGAAAATTAGGCTGAAATATCTCCTGTCAGCTGTGGTTCTTGGAAAACCTATGAACCTTTGTTCTTCTCGCCCAAGGCCTGGTCATGATCTTTCTGGGGTGGAGGGCAGGATGCTAACCCCGGTGAGCTGCCTTCCAGAGCCGCCAGCTAATGGCTGCTGGGGACCCTGGCAGGACTTTCGTGAAAATTTATTTTTATTTCTAACCGACACATTAATAATGGTGCATATTTATGGGGTACTGTGTCATTCATTTCAACCCTGGTATACAGTGTAGGATGATTAGATCAGGCTAGTTGGTTGATCTGTCCCTTAGATGTTTATCATTTCTTTGTGCTGAGGACATTCAAAATCCTCTCTACTAGCCCTTTTGAAATATGCAATTAAGTGGGGCATGGTGGTGCGCACCTGTAACCCTAGTACTTGGGAGGCTGAGACAGGAGGATCGCAGGTTGGAGGCTAGCCTTGCCATCTTAGCAAAGCCCTGTTTCAATGTAAATAATAAAAAGAGCTGGGGGGTTAGCTCAGAGGTAGGACACCCCTAGATTCAATCCCCACTACCACAAAACAAAGGAAGAAAAGGAAATATACAATTAAGAATTGTCAGCATTGATTACCCTCCTGTACTATAAAACATTAGAAGTCATTCCTTCCGCCCAGCTGTACCCCTGCAACCCTTAACTCTTCTTCCTCCCTTCCCCTCCTTGTTCCCAGCCTCTGGTAACCACTAGTCTATTCTTACTCCTATGACATCAACTTTTTGTAGCTCCACCTTTATTTATTTATTTATTTATTTATTTATTTATTTATTTATTTTGTGGTACCGGGGATTGAACCCAGGGGCATTCTACCTCCAAGCTCCACCCCCAGCCCTATTTTTTATTCTTTATTTTGAAACAGGGTCTCACTAAGTTGCGGAGGGCCTCACTAAGTAGCTGAGGCTGGCCGCGAACCTGGATCCTCCAGTCTCAGCCTCTCAAGTACTGGGATTATAAGCATGTGCCACCACACCCAGCTTTTGTAGCTCCACCTTTAAATGATATTATGTGGTATTTGTCCTTCGGTGCCTGACTTATTTCAATTAACATAATATCCTCCAGATTCATCCATGTCAGCTTTTCATTCTTTTTATGGTTGAGTAATATTCCACGGTGTATATATACCACATTTTTCTCTATCCATTCATGGAAGGACTTTGTAAGCACTCTGATACTCCACTTTGAAAGAATGGTGTGGGCTCCAACTGGGGAGCTGTTGGGACTCGTCAGTGTCAGCCTCCCCGTCATCCCCATCTGCACACCCAGGGCTCCTCTACAATTGGGGTCAGTGCCTGAAGTCTCTTCCATTTTCTGTGGTTTTTGGCTCCTCCTGGCACACCCAAGTCGCTCCCCCAGCTGACCGGTTTCTCCTTGGTTAGCTCTGTGGGGCAGAGAAAGGAGCTGTGTTGCTCCTGGGGACAGCCATGGCTCCAAGGGTCAGGAGTCAACACACTTTTTTTTTGAATGACTAGACAATCATTCAATATCTTAGCCTCTGCCAGCCACATACATCTCAGTTTTGTGGTGGTGTAAGCAAATGGATATGGCTGGTTGCCAATAAAACTTTATTTACACAAACAGGGAGGGGGCCGCAGGGCGTGGTTTGCCGGTCCTGCCCTAGGGTGACATGGAGGTGGCTGGTTCCCATTCCTCCCTGCTGTCCTGGGGTCCCCTCTCTGTCACCAGTTGTGGCTGGCTGTCTGGGAAGGAGACTCACAAGGGTTCCCAAACGCTCACTCTGTCCCCTGGTCTCTGCCTTCACAGAGGGCTCCCCCGATGCCCTTCAGAATCCCTGCTACCTCGGCACCCACGGCTGTGACTCCAACGCGGCCTGCCGCCCTGGCCCCGGGACGCAGTTCACCTGCGAGTGCTCCATCGGCTTCCGCGGAGACGGGCGCACCTGCTACGGTACATGTTTAATTTTTTGAGGAATCCCCTTACTGTTTTCCATAGTGGTTATACTATTTTACACTCTTACCTACTATGCGTGAGAGTTCCAGTTTCTGCAAATCCTCGACAGCACTTGTTATTTCTCATATATATATATATTTATTTATTTGTAATAATCAGCCATCTGAGGCTCAGTAAAGTGAGCCAGGAACAAGGAGTATTTGAACTCAAGCTTTATTTATTTATTTATTATTTATTGTTTTTTTGTGGTACTGGGGATTGAACCCAGAGGCATTCTACCTTCGAGCTACACCCCCAGCCCGATTTTATTTCTTATTTGGCAACAGGGTCTCTCTAGGTTGATGAGAGTCTCGCTACTTGCTGAGGCTGTCCTCAAATCTGCAATCCTCCTGTCTCAGCCTCCCAAGCACTAAGATTACAGGTGTGCGCCACCATGCCCAGCTGAACTCAATCTTTAGACTCAAGCACCTGTATTGCTCTGTCTTCTCATTGCATTTGTTTTGTTACTTATAACTGAACTTCAAAGACATTCGTGTAGATAGCTCAATAAATATAGGTTTGTTATTAGATTCTAATTCAGCCAGGCATGGTGGCACACACTTGTAATCTCAGTACTTGGGAGGCTGAGACAGGAGGATTGCAGGTTCGTGGCCAGCCTCATCTACTTAGGCCCTCCGCAACTTAGTGAGACCCTGTTTCGAAATAAAGAATAAAAAATAGGGCTGGGCATATAGCTCAGAGATAGAATGCCTCTGGGTTCAACCCCCAGTACTTTAAAAAAATAAAAAATAAATAAAATAAAAATAGGGCTGGGGGTGTGACTCAGAGGTAGAACTCCCCTGGGTTCAATCCCCAATACCACACACACACAAAATATCTAATTCATTACCCAAGGGTAAGAACATCAGGTACTTGGACCCGTGCTTCTTAAACCTGCAAAAAGGGCTCGCTCTGTACAGAGGATGAGAAGTGCTAGGAACAGGTGTCCCTGGTTGGATGAGTGGTGTCTTCACATATGTTGCGGTTCCCTCCACCCTTGCTTGTCTGAGGAATAGGAATCTGGCAAGCCCGGCAGCCTTGTAATTTGAGTCCAGTGCCTTAGATCTGGAATTCACCTCCACCGGCCGGGGGTGGGTTTGGAGCGACGCTTTCGCGTGAAGGTCTGCAGATCCGGTGCAGGTGCTGTGTGTGCTGTTTGTTCCGAGCCGCCCTTCCCTGCAAGGTGCTCATCGGATAGCTGGAAATATTGGAGAGCAGAGACTTGTGCTTAGAGACAGGCTGTGTGGTTGTTGGGCAGCTTGCTGGTCACTTTACATATATGGTAGAACTCCTTCTGAGACGCTCCTTCTTGGTACCCGCAGAGGGGACATAGTGCCTGTTCATCTGCAATTATTCTTCTTTATTTTTTTGTACTGAGAATTGAACCCAGTGGTGTTCCACCTCTGAGCTACACCCCAGCCCTTTTTTAATTTTTTTTTTGGTGGTACCGGGGATCAAACCCAGGGGCATTCTACTCTGGGCTACACCCCCGGCCCTATTTTTTATTCTTTATTTTGAAACAGGTTCTCACTAAGTTGTGGAGGGCCTCACTATGTAGCTGAGGCTGGCCGTGAACCCGGATCCTCTGGTCTCAGCCTCCCAAGTACTGGGATTACAAGCATGCGCCACCACACCCAACTCCCAGCCCTTTTTTAAACATTTATTTATTTATAATTCATTTATTCATTCATTTATTGTATAGTACTTGGGATTGAACTCAGGGGCATTCTACCTCTGAGCTACACCCTCAGCCCTTTTTATTTATTTATTTACTTTTGGAAACAGAGTCTCACTAGGTTGCTGAGAGTCTCACTAAATTGCTGAGGCTGGTCTCGAACCCACGATCTTCCTGTCTCAGCCTTCCAAGTTTTGGCTTACAGATGTGCGCCACCACACCTGGCTTTATTTTTTACTTTGAAACAGGGTCTTGCTAAGTTGCTGAAGGCCTCACTGAACTGCTGAGGCTGGCCTCAAACTCACAATCCTCCTGTCTCTACCTCCCAAGTATTAGGATGGCAAGTGTGCGGCACTGTGCTCCACTAAGAGCAGGATAGTGTTGAATGGCGGTACAGACCCAGGACAGCTCCAGGCAGCACAGCGCTGTGTGTGCATACGCAGGGCCCTCTCAGGCCATAAAGATGGAGGTAGACACCACACGGGGTGGGCCTCCTCACTTACCCATACCTCTTTAGCCTTTATGCACCCCCACTTCAACTTCATAAACCACCTGAATATCGGTAAGGGTGGCGAGCCCCCAGCCTGCTGCTGCTGTCCGTGCCCTTTGGCTCATTCCACTCTGAGCACCTGAGCTTGTCCCAGAGGCGGGACTGTATTTCAGAATGCACGGCCAGCCATGCTTCCTGTGGTCTGTTGCCATTCTAGGAAGCCCTTAGATGTCCTTGCCTGGTATCTCTGTCAACATTCTCACTACTGTTATCTAAAACAACTGACCACACGACTTAGAGGAAGGAAGATTATCCGCTCACAGTTTTCTGCGATTTCAGGGTTCTGTCCTTGTGAGACCGAGGTCTGCTAATCTCAGGGCATGGCGTCCAGAAGCAGAGAGAGGGAGAGCAAGGGCTCGGCTCTCACATCATGGAGGCCGGAAGCAAGAGAGCAAGCAAGCAAGGGGATTCAAAGACAAAAGCACAGTCCCTAAGGCCACACCCCCAGGGACCCACCTTCTCTAGCCACACCCCACCAGCCTAGGTCACCACCCAGTAAATCCATTACAATGGCTTTATCCACTGATGAGATTAGAACCCTCATGACTTAATTACATCAACTCTGAACATTAAAGCATGAACTCTTCAGGGGACATTCTGTATCTAACCACAACACCTAGAAGACAGGCGGCCACTCGCCACTCGTGTGCTTGCTTTTGTGCTGTGGTCAGCCTTTGTTCCGGAACTTAGCTCGGTGGAATGTGTGGACATTCCCCATCAGGCTGCTTGTTGTCCTGAGGCACTAGGACGTGCCTTTGAGCACTAACACATCAGGACAGGAGGCTTCTGATAGTGAGTCACATTCCGCAGATCTCTTCGTGTGTCATTTGGACCTGAGAGGTGGGCGGGGTGGGGGATGGGATGCACTTTAGTGATGCAGTATGTGGAGGGTTGATGTGACAGTGTGTGGCTTCCAAAACAAGGCTAGTGTGAGTTCGACATCTCCCAGTGAGCCTCCCTGGTAATTTGGAGATTTCCAGGGGAACCACAGAGTTCTGGTTTCCCTGGTGGTGCCAGGCACGATGGCGTCCAGGTATGTCTCAGTTTGGGATCTGTAGTCACCGTCCGGTTTAATCTGTCACAGTGATTTTTGAGTATGTAGAAGGCATTTAGCAAATCAATAATAAGATTCTTTTCTTCTCCTCTGGGCGCTTGGCCTTTATAAAAGGAACACATTAGAGAAGCAAAGCTTTTAAAAAGAAGTGAAGTCAGGCGTGGTGACTCACATCTGGAATCCCAGTACTTGAGAGGCTGAGACAGGAGGATCGCAGGTTTGAGGCCAGCCTCTGCAGTTCAGCAAGACCCTCAGCAATCTAGTGAGACCCATTGCAAAACAAAAAAATAAAAAGGGCTGGGCAGTATAGCTCAGAAATAGAATGCCCCTGGGTTCAATTGCAAGTACCAAAAAAAAAAAAAAAAAGAGAG
>PVJS01006828.1:0-58364 GCA_004027185.1 Glis glis
GGGAGCTGCGGCCGCGCCCGCCCCGCCGCGCCGCGCCCGCCGCTCCGAGCGCCGCCTCCTCAGCCCGCGCCGCCGCGATGGCGGAGGACAGCGAGTCTGCGGCCAGCCAGCAGAGCCTGGAGCTGGACGACCAGGACACGTGCGGGATAGACGGGGACAATGAGGAGGAGACGGAGCACGCCAAGGGGTAGGAGGCGGCGCGCGGCTGCCATCGGGCGCGACAGGGCGGG
Source organism: Glis glis (assembly GCA_004027185.1). Lineage (NCBI taxonomy): Eukaryota > Metazoa > Chordata > Mammalia > Rodentia > Gliridae > Glis > Glis glis. Next base: position 231 of record PVJS01006828.1, read on the forward strand.
ACCGCGCGCGCCTGGGCTCCCCGGGCGCCGGCCCCGGGCGCGGGGTCCCGGGCGCTCGCTGCGCGGCGGCGGCCCTGCCCGGCTCCGAGACCATTGTGAGGCGCGGGCCGGGCTCTCGAGGGGCGCGGCCGGGCCGGGCCGGGCGGGGAGGCGGGGACCCGGCGCACCGGCGGCGCGCTGTCACCTGCCGCGCGCTCCCGCGGCCGGCCTCGCCCATCCCCGCGGCGCCCCGGCCCGGTGGGCGGCTGGCGGGAGCCCGGGACCCGCGGCGCCCTTCCCTCCGAGGCCGCGGCGTCCCGGCCGGCCGCCGCGCGTGGGATGGAAGTCGTCCTCCTCGCCCCGGCCGCGGCTCCTGAAGTCCTTTACACGCTCCCCGCCCCCAACCGCCGCCACCCTCGGCACCGAAGAAACCGGCAGAGCCCACGTGGGGAGCGGAGCGGAGCTGTGCCCCGGCGGCTCGCGGCTGCCGGCGGCGGACTGTGCAAAGTTCTGCCTCTGCCGCCGCGCGGGGGGCGCCCGGGGTCCCGGCCGGGCCGCTCCTGGGACGCTCAGTTCTGCCGCCGCCACCGCGCCGCACGGCTTCCTAGCGGGGCCGACCCCCAAGCAAGCTCCCGCCGACCTGACCGCATCCTGCTTGCAAACCTGCCGTTTGCTCTCCAAAGCGAGATGCGCCAAGTGTTTTAACACTTGATCGCGTTTCTTAAAATCTTTTGCGCTTGCCCCTTTCCAGCCTGCAGAATTGATATGCTCTTCTGTGGAAGAAGATTCGCTTTCTGGTTGAGGCTGGTATTGAAGCCCTCCTTTTAGGGGGTGTGTATGGCATTTTAAATAAAGACCGGTGTCCTTTTATGGGTGTTGTTTGCATCACCCTTTTACCCTGTTGGATTCAAACTGTGCGCCGGCTCAGAGCGGTTACTGCTGCCCCCTTAGAAGTGAGATTTTGCGAACCATGGTGACTGTACAAGTGGGTCAGCCTAAAAACACGATTAGGGAGGCCTGAGTCACAGATGGCTTATTCAGTTCATGGAGAAATTCTTTAAATGGTTGATGATTGAAAGTGTAAAGTATTTGCATTCTATTTAATGTCGACTGGAAAATTTATTTAAGAAAGGAACCATTATTGACCGTTAATGCATTAGGAAAAACTAAATGACAGATCAAGAAAAAGAAAAGCTGACTACATGTATCTGCCATTGGCAAGTTGCTTTTTTTTTTACAGTGAACACTTCAGTGGCAGCTGCAAGTACTGAATGTTATCATTCAAGTCTAGAATTAAAAAAAAGAGGAAAGGAAATTGTACAGAAATATAAAACTGAGTTCTGTTTATGCAGAGATAGAAATTTGCCTGTGATAGCTAAATAAAATAGATTTTTGAAACAATAGCTCTGTTGCCAGAAATGGGTCCAGATGCACACTGATGGATTACTCAGATAACTTCAACATCTGTCTGTTATCTTTCTGGTGGAGTCCTGGGACTTCTCTCTTCCCCCTTGTAATTACTGCTCTTCTACTTTGATTGATATTCTGGGTTGGGGATTTGATTAGGGCTTCATTGCTTACACAGTCAAGAATGTCCATGGTACATAGAATTACTTATCTGGGGCCCATTGATCTGGGACTGTCCCCTGACACCCAACTTTTAGACTGTGTGAAGTTCCCAGAACAACACCCGAAGGCATCTTGGAGCCCTCTTAGGAGATTTCCAGTTTTATGCATCAGCACATTAATTATGTGTTAGCGCGGTTAATCAAAATCTAGAGATGCCCAATGGACTAAAATACTTTAACTCAGAGCTGCTAACGTGGTAATAGCTTCGAGTGGGAAAAGATTAATATAATGGATTTATTGTAGTCTATTAACATGTAAGAAGATTAGTAAAACTCCAGGTTGCAGCTCTCATTGGATTGCTTTTTTGGATTTGAATTTAGGTACTGTGTGCCAGATTTGGGGGAGTGATTGTGTTTGATTTGGCTCCTATACTGATGATACTGCTTGGTAGAAACCTAGGTTTTCTTTAAGTAGCTCAAGTTTGTAAATGTTAAAATTTGAAAGACTCCTCTTTTCTACACTTGGCCTCTTCATTCTCTACCAGTTTAAATAAGCAAGGAATAATGAACCTTTGGAAGAATGAGTAGGTAAACACTTCACCTTTTAAAAGGCAGATTATGACTTTGAGGCCAGTAGGCAGCGGTCAGTGCACAGAGCAGTAATTTACAATAGTACCCTTGTGGCCTGAAAGAATAAATTTACCCAGACCATTCAGTATAATGTGTTTACTAGTTGTTTTAGCATACTGGATTGAAACTATTGCCTCAAATAAAAGAAAAATACCCAGATTTTTATTTTGTACTAAAATGTAAGTATTACTTCATATGATTTTATTTTCATAGAATTTTTTATGAAATAAAAGGAGTATTTCATTGCATGGGTAATACTGAAAGTCCACGAATGAAATAGGAGATGTTTTATGTTTAACCAAAATCATTAAGCCTGGCGTGGTGGCGCACGCTTGTAATCCCAGTACTTGGGAGGCTGAAACCGGAGGATCCGGGTTCGCTGCCAGCCTCAGCTACTTAAGTGAGGCCCTCTGCAACTTAGTGAGACCCTGTTTCAAAATAAAGAATAAAAAATAGGGCTGGGGGTATAGCCTGGAGGTAGAATGTCCCTGGGTTCAATCCCTGGTACTGCAAAAAAAAAAAACAAAAAAACTGTAAAAAAAATCATTAGCTATCATAAGTATTATAAAATGCTTGAATGTTTTAATTTTCTTCATTATCTTTATATCTTATTTTCATGGAAAATGTGGTCCACCCAAGTATGGAAGTGACGTATACAATAAAAATTTCATACTCTATAAAAAAATGGTGGAGGAAAGAGATTGTCAGTTTTAATTAGCTAGACTATCTTCAATGAGGTGTAATTTTACTGTTTTTAAACATGTGACAAATTAGAACAAGACTAATGGAGGATTACCTAGAAAGATTCTTTCTAAACTCCCTTTAACATATCATTTACAATTGGGATAAAATAAGTAGGTCTTAGTAAAGAGCCTAAGGGATCCTGAAATATTTCAAGCAAATTAAAAGTTCTTAGGTGATAATCTTGTTTATACTGTTATTTCCTTACAAAAACTTTCGACGTAGATAAAAATGAGCTTCAGTCTAGCTTTCTTTATTAGAAATAGTCCGAATGACTGAAGATTTCTATTCTACTCCAGGTGGTGATGGTATGAAAGAGGTTACCTGTAGGGTGAATTTCCTAGGAACTTTCACAATTGGACTTGAGCGTAGGTACATATGCAGGGATTTTAATATTTAACACTCCCCTCATTCTTGATGAATTCATGCCTTCAGCTTCTTTCTTCTGAGTGGATCTGGGGAAACTGTTGAGGACCTCCCCCCACAGTTGTTGAAGAATTGGCTAAACCTTGCGATCTTCTTGCCCCATGGATGTGCATCTTCTCTGTTTGTGAAATACATCTGGTAGGGGTCATTCTCCACCTCACATTAAGCAAAGTTATTATCCAGTGTTGGAAACAGTCACACAGTTGACCTCCAATAAAATTGGTGGTTTAAGTTGGCAACAAACTCAAATCTCTCTCCTTGCTTTGCCATCCCTGATTTTCAGAATGCATATATCCTGAGCAAATTGATCTTTTTTCATCCCCTTTACACTCAAAGAATTTCTCCCTCAATATTCAGCGTGATGAAATAGCAACCAAGAATATTTATGTAGGGAATAAAAATAAACACAGTGAATATGTCTTGGTTGGCAGATAAATGATTAATTTAAGCCCCTGGGGTAGATATTAGAAGTTTTACTATTTGGAAAGTTAAGACATTTTTAAGAATTTTTATCTTAGAAAAATTAAAGATCTGGTATTTGACAAAGGTGAAAAGCTTGAAATTCTTTTAACAAAGCTTATGACCTCTTTTCTACCACCCCCGATTTAGAGGGGGAAATTGAAGTTATTTTGAGTTTGACTATGGGAACTTTGCCTTAGTTATATGGAATCAGTGGGAAAATACAGAAACTTACTGTAAGTCTCAGTAGAGTTTTCTTGTCATGGGAAATTTAAGGAATGCTTCAAAATTGCCCTTTCTGAAACGATCTGTTATAAACTGTATAAATCTTTAAATGGAAAGATGTATTGACAGCCTTTGCTTAAGGGACCTCCTTAGTTCAAGAAATGCAGTTTTAAATGATCAGATATCAGCTGAGACTTGCATCTGAGATGGTGACATCACCCTTTGGCCCAGGACAGACATTTTTCCAGAAGTTGGCTAAAATATAGAAAATTTCTAAGTATAGGACACATACCATGACATCTTTGTTAATTGGCACCAGTGTATACTATAAATCTGTACTAGTTAAACTCACTTTAATTTTACAGAATGAAGTCATTTTCCAAGTTCAAGAAAGAGATTGGTTTGTTGTTATTCCATTTGAAAATATGTTTATCATTTTTAGTGGTTATAAGAGTAATATATAGCAGGGTGTGGTGGTGCACGCTTGTAATCCCAGTACTTTGGGAGGCGGAGACCGTAGGATCCGGGTTCATGGCCAGCCTCAGCGTGCATGCGCGCGTGTGCACACGCTCGCTCTCTCTCTCTCTCTCTCTCTCTCTCCGTTTCTCTCTCTCTCCCTGTCCCCCCCCCCTCTCTCTCTCTCTCTCTCTCTCTCTACTTAGTGAGGCCCTCCACAACTTCGTGAGACCCGGTCTCAAAATAAAGTATAAAAAATAGGGCCTGGGGCGTAGCGCGGAGGTAGAACACCCCTGGGTTCAATCCCCGGTACCGCAAAAAAAAAGAGTAATATATACTTATTAAAAATTCAAACAATAAAATATATTGTGAGTGAAAGCCCCTAGTCATCCTGTTTCCTAGAGAGGGCTAGTTTAATTAACTCACATTTTAATATGTGTATATATGATTAACATAAAATCATACTTTACATGGATTCATTTATTACCTTGTATTTTTTACTGTTAGTGTTGTCTGCTAGATCTTTCTGGGATAATAGAAATAGCCAGTTAAGTAATCATTAGCCACATGGTGCTGTTGAACACTAACGTGGCTAGCATGACTGAGGACCTGGGTTTTTATTTTATTTTAGTTAATTTAAATTTAAATAGCCCTGTGTGACTGGTGGCAATCTATTAGACAGCTCATATCATGTTCCACCTTTGAATTTTTTAAGTTTTCATAGTACTCAAAATATTTATTTTCCTGTATTTTGCATAATATGTCACATTTTCTCCTGGGGCTTATCTTTAAATTTTGAACGGGCATTTTTTTTTTTTTTTTTGCGGTACCGGGGATTGAACCCAGGGGCGTTCTACCTCCGAGCTACACCCCTGGCCCTATTTTTTTATACTTCATTTTGAAACCGGGTCTCACGAAGTTGCGGAGGGCCTCACTAGGTAGAGAGACAGGGAGAGAGAGAGAGAGAGAGTTGAGGCTGGCCGCGAACCCGTATCCTCCAGTCTCCGCCTTCCAAAGTACTGGGATTATAAGCATGCGCCACCACGCCCGGCTGAACGGGCATGTTTTTAATCCACATTTCCCTATCAAGGTAAAAAATTAACCACTATCAAAAATGTCCTACCATTTATCAAGACAAAAATGTGTAGGGGGTTCTGACTTTGCTTTCATTTTCTTGGTTTTGTTGAAAATAAACTGAAATTTTAGTTACTTGTGGCTTTTAAATTTTTTGGTTTTGTATCCCCAAAAAGTTTTTAACTATTATGTTATATTTCATAACCATGTTATCCAAAACTTTTAAAACTTTCCTGACAGCTTTACTATTTTTGTTGCTTTCTATTATTCCTTATAAACCATACCCTCTCCTTTTCTAAGTACTTCCTCATTTGTTTTTTTGTTTGTTTTCCTTTTTGCAGTATTTGGAATTGAACCCAGGACTTCACACAGGGTAGGCAAGCACTCTACCTCTGAGCTATATCCCCAGCCCTTATTTTATTCTATTTTGAGACAGGGACTTGCTAAATTGCCCAGGCTGGCCTCCAACTTACCATACTCCTACTCCTGTCTCAGCTTCCCAAGTCACTGGGATTACAGATGTGCCCCATTGTGCCTAGTTTAATCGTTTTTTTCTTAGTGTATGTGGATGATATATTTTCTAATTCTTGCACATCTGAAAATTCTTTTGCCCTCACACATCATCCATAGTTTGGATGTGCATGTAGTTCTACAACAGTCCTTTTCCTTTTCTGTTTTTTTTTTTTTGTTTTTGTTTTTTTTTGCAGTGCTGGAGATGCAAGCTAGGGCCTTGCACTGCTGAGCTGTTACACCTGCAGCCCAACAATTGTTTTCCTTTAAACTCCACAAACATTGTATTATTTTCTTCCAGCATTTAGTGGTACAGATGTTGTTTTCTCAGTCAGTCTGCTCCTCTTTCTTTTATATGTAACTTTATTCTTTTTCTTTGTTTTGTTTTCAGTTTAGAAGCTTCTAGGACTGTATCCCTATCCTATAACCAAAGGGTGTCCATGTCCTTTTACATTCTAGGATCATGTTTCCTTTAGTTGTTAAATAAAATGATTTAACTAATACATAGTTATAGGGGTTTCTTGGAGACAAGTTTTCATGGTCCTCAAACATGTGCAGGGTACCTCCAACCTCCCCATCACTGGGCTCCTAATGCTTTTGGTTCCTTTAGCTGCTCTTCTCCTTCAGCATTTGACCCTGGGCGTAATATGGTTATCTCTCAATCCCCCCCCCCGCCCCCAGGTCTCACTAACATGGACTATTGTTCATACCATTTACTGAAGGTTTTGTGGGTAATGGGGGGTGTGATTATAGCACAAGGCAAAAAACAACTTCGGATTCAGTGCAAGGCATCATTTCTCTGTCCATGCTTCTCGGTAGGTGATTAAGCATGGCTTCCCCTCATATTCCCTCCCTCTGAGGGATTCTCCTAATCTTTCTCAAATGTCTTTGTTTCATGAAGCCTCCCATGGTCATGATGACCAAAGGCAATGACCCCTGACAGGTCCTGGAGCCCTTACTGGACACGTCCTTCCTGTGGCACCTTTCCACCAGGTCCTCCCCCACACTGTCTTCCCTGTCATCAGCTTGGGCAGACCCTTGTTGCACTGTCAGGGAAGCTGTGGCTCCTGGAGATAAGTGACTTTTCCAGGGTCACATGGCTGGTAAGTGGGGAACATAGTTCTTTACATCTGTTGATTAATGTGTGGCTGGAACATCTACAGACTGGCTCAAGAAAAAGATTTTATTTAAACATACAATAGGTGGTTTCAAAAAAAAGTACAGCTAGTCTTTATTAGAATTAGGGAGCCAAGGTCTGTTTATTTCCCTAGCCTTCTCTCTCTTCTTGCCTCCCCCTTAGTTAGCTACTCCCCTTCTTGAGATGGCCCCCAAACTGTATCCCCCCTTTTCTTGAATTAATTAAACCTTTGCCTTTTTCTGATGGCAGGTGTTGAAATTCTTTTTCATCATGGAGGCCAAGGACCCACAGAATTAGCATTTCTCACCATGTCATTACTACTATTACAACCTCATTTTTCTTCTTCATAGATTTAACTTCATAACATGTCAGTTTTCCTTCTCCACTAGGCAGATATTACTTACCCCCTCTTCACATGATTTTTTTTTTTTTTTTGCGCAGTACTGGGGATTGAACCCAGGGGCATTCTACCTCGAGGCTACACCCCCAGCCCTATTTTTTATTCTTTATTTTGAAACAGGGTCTCACTAAGTTGCAGAAGGCCTCACTAAGTAGCTGAGGCTGGCCACAAACCCGGATCCTCCTGTCTCATCCTCCCAAGTACTGGGATTACAAGCGTGCGCCACCACGCCTGGCTCTGATTTTTTTTTTTTTAAGGCAAAGAAGCATAGTATTTCGCCATACCCTGTAACTCCAAGGATCTATCCAAATATGGGACATTCACTTAGTATAAAAATTAACTAGCTCCTTGATTAGCATTAGGACATACAGAAAAGGAAGTAAAAAATGAAAATTGGATATGAAGGGAATTTAGATGTAGGAATATAATTTGAAAAGCAATCAAATTATTAACTTTGCTGGCACACATTAATATTACTAAAAATAACAAAGGTAATACAATATTGAAATGAATCTCAAACAGAAAAGTTTCTTGTTTTACTTAACTAACTTCAATAAGCTGAGAAAGGCCCAGAAATGAGAAAAGTCATATGCTAGTATATATTAGCTATTGTATCAGAAAAACATTTCTGAATGTAGGTGAGAAAAGACTATAAAAACGGATAATTTTTCACTAATTTGGCCTATCATGAAGGATTCTGCCAACTTCCTTAAGCCTTTTTTTTTTTTTTTTTTTGCGGTACCGGGGATTGAACCCAGGGGCGTTCTACCTCCGTGCTACACCCCCGGCCCTATTTTTATACTTTTATTTTGAAACCGGGTCTCACAAAGTTGCGGAGGGCCTCACTAAGTAGAGAGACGGAGAGAGAGAGACAGAGACAGAGACAGAGAGAGCGCGAGAGAGAGCTGAGGCTGGCCGCGAACCCCGATCCTCCGGTCTCCGCCTCCCAAAGTACTGGGATTACAAGCGTGTGCCATCACACCCGGCCCAAGCCTTTTTTTAAAAATTAGTTTTCCATTTGTTTTGTTCATCATTTCATCTTCAGGAAGAGTTTTACCTGTGGGGCACAGAAATAAGCCTTTGAAGAATTTATCTCACCTGTAATCCCAGTACTTGGGAGGCTGAGACAGGAGGATCACAGGTTTATAGCCAGCCTCAGCAATTTATCGAGGCCCTCGGCAATTTAGAGAGACCTTGTTTCAAAATAAAAAATACAGCTGGGCGTGGTGACGCTTGTAATCCCAGTATGTGGGAGGCGGAGACCGGAGGATGCGGGTTCACGGCCAGCCTCAGCTACTTAGTGAGGCCCTCCGCAACTTCCTGAGACCCGGTTTCAAAATAAAGGATAAAAAAATAGGGCTGGGGGTGTAGCTCGGAGGTAGAATGCCCCTGGGTTCAATCCTTGGTACCGCAAAAAAAAAAATAATAATAATAATAAAAAATAAAAAATACAAAATACAATGGGGCTGGGGGTGTAGCCCAGAAGTAGAATGCCCCTGTGTTCAATCCCTGGTAACACACACACACACACACACACACACACACACACACACAGAGTCTCTTGAATGGCTGAACAAATTGTTCTTAGTCTTTATATGTACTGATTTAAACAGGTGCATACTTTTTTTAACCTTTTTAAGCATTTCACCCTCTATTCTAGTCTTGGACTGTTCGCAAAGATAGTTCTCACTTCACAAACCAGACTTCAGACTAGACTAGTTTCTGGTCAATGAGTGTTGGGTAAAATTGTATTATAGTTTAATTATCTCTTATCAGAAGTGGGTTTTTATGTGAAGGTGGCACTGAAATGGATGGATGATAATGAAGTAATTGTGGGAGGAGAAGGCTAATGAGATAGGACATACTTTCCCACGTTTCAAAGGTGACCAGCCTTTGGAAGCAGCCCAGTATCAATGAAAAGGGATTCGTTAACAAACTACAGACTGGAAGCTAGCAGAGGGGGTCCTTAGGGTTCTGCTTCAGCCAGGCCTGTATTGTTCAGCCATTCCTGAGAGCTCACCACCCACTGCTTCTAACACCCATAAATATAACACCCATAAATATTTATAACACATAAATATTTAAGTTCGTGGCTGGCCCCATGCTCACCTTTACCCAAAGCTTTAGCCTCAACAGCTGCAGCCACCTGCCTGCTTGGCTGACCTTTGCAATGATCCCTGCCCCTTACTGGCACTCTGAGCTCTGAGTCTTCCTAGGGCTTGTCCATGATTTACTGCTTTGACCAGAGATGATGTGGCTCTAACAGTAGTTGCTACATCAATCCCTAGAAAGGAAAGGAGCATGCCCCTCCTGGGGCGAAGCTACCGAGCCCGTGAAGTGGCCAACATCCTACTTTGAATGAGGCCATCTCCCAGCCTCATGATGACAACTGGAAAGTTGGTTTCCTGCTTCGGATTGTGAGTTATATTTGGGGAAAAGGGTGAAGAAATCAATACTGAAATTGCATAGATGAGCTACTGACAAAAACAAACTTGCATGACTTCAAGAACCTGAACTACAGGTAAAGTCCATTGCTGAATTGGGTGGCCACGTGATAACGTACAAGATGCATGGCCTGATCCAGGAAGAGGACAGATTTGTGGCCAGTACAGCTGCTAATTTGACTCAGCCTTAGTCCACATCCCTAGCGGTTTGAAATCTCTTCCATCAACTGGGCAATGTGATACACTTTTGGGTTGCCTTTGCTGTTTTTCATAAACTGAACCAAAACCTCATGTTTTCTCTCTAGTCTTTCCTTCTAATGAAGTGACTTGGTATTCTAACCAGAGCACCAGGGTGCATGCGCATGTATGTAGATACTAAATATTGATTATAATTTGATAAAGACAGGTAGGCTAATAAAAAAGTATTCAAAAATCATGAATAGGCAGTTCACAAAGGAAGATTAAAAATTGTCAATAAATATCTAAAAAATGGCTGACCAGGAGAAATGCATAAATTAGAAGCAATATAGTGTAGTAATTACATGAATTCTGGAGCCAGACTGGCTGGATTTGGGTCCTGGCCCTGCTATTATTAGCTATGTAACTTTTAATGGATCACTTAGCCTCTATATCTTAGTTTCCTTTTCTCTAAAGTGGGAATAATAATAATAGGACTTAATAGGACTAAAGTGCTTAGTATAGCACCTGCCGCATAGTAAGGGCTATATGTCGTTAGCTGCTATGACAATAATGGTGATGATGGGATGATGCTGGTGGGGATGGGGATGCTGGTGGTGGTGATAGTGATGGTGGTGATGGAGATAATGATAGTGATGGTGGCAGTAGTGATAGTTATGTGGCAGTGGTGGTGGTGTAATGGAGATGTTGGTGAGAATGGTGGTAATGGTGGGTAGTGATGTTGATGATAGGGATAATGGAGTTGGGGATGGTAATGATAATAGTGGGGATGGGGATGGTGGTGGTGGTAGTGGTAATGATCATGATGGTGGTGATGATGATAGTGATGATGGTAGTGGGGATTGGTGGTGGTGGTGATGATGGCAGTACCAGATTGTTTTTCCTAGTGATTGCTTCAGAGGTATATGTGTATACATTTACAGAGGTATATGTGTTCCTTTTCCTCACATTCTTCTGATATTATTAGACTAAAGTGCTTGCCAAATTAGTGGATAAAACGGCATCGTTTTTTAAGTTTATTGACTACTGGGGCATCTTCTTTTGTGAAGTGCTTATTCATATCCGCAACCCATTCTTCTGCCGGTCTTTTGTCTTTTTCCTATTGATTTTTTTTATTGATTTCTCATTCATCCAGCAAATATTTATTGAGGGCCTTTCATGTGTCACATGCTGTTTTAGGTGCCAGGAATACAATGGAAAACCCTGTTTTTATGGACCTTAAGTTCTAGTTAGGAGACAAATAATACAGTTTTAGATAGCAATATGATCTATAAAGAAAATTAAAGTAGGACAATCATAATAATAGCTAACATATATTCAGTGTGCCAGCTACTATACTAAGTTATTACACGTATTAACTCTTTTTATTCTCACAGTTTTCCAATACTCTTTATTGAAAACTTCATCCTTTTATAGCTATGGAAACTGAAGCACAGAGAGGTTAAATAATACACTCAAAGTAGCCGGGCATGGTGGCTCATGCTTGTAATCCCAGTACTTGGGAGGCTGAGACTGGAGGATCCGGGTTCGCGGCCAGCCTCAGCTACTTAGTGAGGCCCTCCGCAACTTCATGAGACCCGGTTTCAAAATAAAGGATAAGCTGGGTGTGGTGGCGCACGCTTGTAATCCCAGTACTTTGGGAGTCGGAGACCGGAGGATCCGGGTTCGCGGCCAGCCTCAGCGCTCTCTCTCTCTCTCTCTACCTAGTGAGGTCCTCCGCAACTTTGTGAGACCCAGTTTCAAAATAAAGTATAAAAAATAGGGCCGGGGGCGTAGTGCGGAGGTAGAATGCCCCTGCGTTCAATCCCCGGTACCGCAAAAAAAAAAAAAGTATAAAAAATAGGGCCGGGGGCGTAGCGCGGAGGTAGAATGCCCCTGGGTTCAATCCCCAGTACCGAAAAAAAAAATACACTCAAAGTAACACAGCTGGGAAGTCAGAGAGCCAGGATTCAAATGCAGCCCTAGCCAGTGCCTGAAATCCTAGCCAGGATATTATTTTGCCCCTCCATACTAAATTGGAAATAAAATATGAAGGGGAAAATTTCTTCTTATATATTCTAGCTATTAATACTTTGTCATAGGTGTTATTAATATCTTGCCTGATTGTATAGTTTTGAATTTTTGTTTATAATCACTTTGCTGTGAAATATTTTCTCTCTCTCTCCTTCCCAACCACCATGAGCTGAGCAGCTTCACTCCACTGTTTCCTTCACCATGTTCTGCCTCGCCTCTGAAACCATGAGCCAGTATCAGTCTTTAATCCTTGAAGTTGTTATTCTCTGGTAGCTGAGTAACAGGGTCAATAGCAGCTCAACCCATCATAACCAATACATATCAAAGATGCTCAGTTTATGGTCCCACCTCGTATGTTTTCTACCATCTCCCGATAGACCATTCAGCTGTGACTCCATCCGTGGGTTAGTCTGTGGATAAGGTTAACGCCCTCATGATCCATCACTTTCCCTAAGGCTCCACCTCTGGACACTTCTGCATTGGGGACCAAGCCTGGAACACAAGCACCTTTAGGGGACATTCCAGAGCCAAACTGTAACACCCTAATGTGATTACTCGACACAATGGACATGTCCTTCTTGTCCATATACCAATGCTCAGCAGGTGTTCACATGGGGAAGGGGGTTCTTGCCCAGCCTGTTATTCAGGGGTGAGGCATTCCCCATGCTCCATTGTATGGCTCTGCCATCCTCTAATGCCTTATCCTACATCTGCATCCAGTCAGCACAGAGCAAGGAAGAACATGCGAAGCCCCTCCAAGAGGGTCCCCATGCCAACAGGAAGTGGCCGACGTCACTTCTGCTCACCTTTCATTGGCTAGAACTCCATCAGGGCCGTACCTGACTGCCAGGGAGCTAGGAACTGCCATCTAGCTGTGAGCCCAGGGAGAAAGGAGAATGGATGTTTGTGGACACTTTCCTGGACCAACTGTAAAATGTTTCTGTGTCTCTATTCCCTCGGCTCTTGCATTAAGTCCTGTCTAGAGATTCAGTGGATACTTCTTTGGAATTTGCTAGTGTGTCAAATTAAATATTTGGTATTTCTACAGCTGAGGAGTGTATTGGTTTCCACTTGAGGTTTGAATGTTCCTACAGATCCTCCCTAGAAACACTGGAGTATCTACTCTCTGAGGTAGGAAAACTGAGAACCTCTCTTTGTGGATCTTTCGTATGAAATCTTGGGGAGGAGTGAAATGGAACTTCTTTAAGCTCAAGCTTTCTGGAAGGGCGACATGATCTCCATGGCTAGATTTTTGTGATGCAGTACCCAGCCTAGGCATTGAGAGTCTGGATTAGACTTTCTTCACCGGATTCCCAAGAGGAATCTTTTCCTTTATTATCCAGAAGCCTGCTCAGAATCTTCCCACCCAGGCATTGTTACGGCTCTTTTGTTCACATGTGTCTTCTTTCAGAGTCCCTGGATTGCTGTGGGGAGCAGACCCCAGCTAGGAAGTCATAGCCGGATCCTCACCACCATCCTGCCATCCCCAGGGACAGCAGGTTCACTAATTTTTTAAGAAACAGTCTTATTGAAATATAATTAGCATACCATACTATTTGCCCATTTAAAGTGTACAATTCAGTGGCTTTCAGAGCATTCACAGGGTTGTGCAACCATCCACAATCAATTTTAGAGCATTTTCATCACCCCCAAAAGAAATCCACATTCCTAAGCCATCACCCACCAAACCCTCCAGCCCTGACAACCACTAATCTACTTTCTGTTTCTATGGAGTTTGGCTATTTTATATAAATGGAATCATGTAATATGCAGTCTTTTACCTGACTGACTTCTTTCATTTCCTGTGTTTTCAAGATTCATCTTTGTCACACGTATAAGTGCTTTTTAAATTTTTGTTGCTAAATAATATTCCTTTGTATGGACATACCACATTTTCCTTATCCATTCTCAGTTGATGGACATTTGTATTATTTCCATTGGAGGGCAATTAAGAACAAGGCCACTATGAATGTTCACATACAAGTTTCTGTATGTATGTATGTTTTCATTTCTCTTTGGTTATATACCTAGGAGTGTAACTACTGGATTGTATGGGGAATCTATGTTTAATGTTCTGAGGAACTACCATAATTGCTTTCCAAAAGGACTCTACCATTTTATATTCTCACCAGCAGTATATAAGGGTTTTCCGTTTCTCTCCATCCTCAGCAATACTTTGTGTTATCTTTTTTATTATAGTTTTTCTTACTAAAGAGAAGTGGTATCCTTGTTGGTTCTTATTCCCACTCCTTGTTTTCTTAAGTCTTCTGAGAAATGGAAAAGTAGGTCTTTCTGACTCAAGAATTGGGAAGTTTGGGAATTTGGAGTATGTATCTGGGAGTTTGTCAGAGAGATGACTCCAGTGCCAATTTTTGTAGCTCCCCGCCAATTTATTTAATTTCAATTTATTTATCAGATGAGAACGGGAGGGGGAAAACCCTTTAGAATAGAGTTAACAAAAATGAGTACAGTTTCCCCACTATGCCAAAATAATAAAGTATAATTTTAACAGTACAGTTTTGGTGGGGGGGAGTGGTGAGTAGTATTAACTCCCAGGATGTAAGTAATGGAGAATTTCATTACACAAGTGTCCTGGAAATAATAGAATGGACAATGTGAACTTATTTAAGGAATTTTTGGTGAGTCTGGTGTTTATTTTTTAACATCTATGCTTCCACTCCATCTCCCATGAGTTTGCATAATTTATCTGCTTTAGATAAAATTAATCCACACAGGACAAAAATATTCTGGATCATTCATTGAAGGAGGTATTTTCGTCCAGTTGGATAGGAATCTGTTTTGAAACAGCCAAACCAATCACAGCCTCCCATTCTGTGTCCCTGTAAGAAAGCATCTTGGAAATTTGGAGATATTTTAAACTGGGTGTATTATACAGAAAAGCTGTATTGTCCTGGGTTCCTAGTAGTTTCTAGAAAAGCCCTAATCAGCATTAGTAAAATAAAGGGTGGGCGGGAGAGGGATAATCCTCTGGTTTGTAAAGCCGAGGGAATGCTCTCAGTGACCCTGGCCTCCCGGTGCACCAACACAGTGCTGAGCACAGGGTAGATGTTCAGTAAATACTTGATGATAGCTTTCAGAGGTATTTACCGCCTGGGAATGTGGGATTGGAGCCACCTCAGGAGCCAGAATCATTCATTCATTCTTCTGCAGACATTTGTTACTAATATCAACTAGTGTGAGGCATTGGAGACTTTAGGGACACAAGTATGAATAGATTTAATCTGTAACATATGCACATAAATGCATACATAAATCACATAATAACAGTATAGTAAATTTACCACTTTATAAGGTGCCAGCCTAAAATATTCTTGCTACCTGGCTGAGATATGTTTAAGCCCAATTGCTAGCCAGATATTTATGGGCGCCCTTAGTCACCAGATGATTTTAAATGTAAACATCATAATAGTACAAATTTGATTCTACTGATGAAAATAAACTGCTCTTTTTGGGGTGAGAATGTGTTACTATTTTTAGACCACTAGAGTACCACTTGACAAGGTCTTAATGTATCTCCCAAAATGCGTGCTGCTTTCTATTTTAGGATTAGGTATAGGGAAATATGAATCTATAGCTTAAGCACTTGTTTCTTAAATAGTTTCTCTCACTATTAAACATACATTTCAAATTTTTACTTTACAGAGGAATGAATTATCCATTTTAAATTTAAAGTTTATGTAACACATGAATAAGTGACGGAAAGAGGACTCCTCTTATAACCTAGACACTCGGTGTTTGTATCATTTGGGACACTCCATGTTAGGAAGTGGTGAAAACGGCCTCCCAGTCCTGTTACTTAGATTAGCAAAGGTTTCGTTTCCTCCCACACCACATGTGGGTGACTGGGCCTCTGAGTTGCCCAGGTCCAGGCTGGAGGAGGCTCCGCCCTCTGATGCCTCCCCTTCACTCAAGGCTGCAGGGCTTGGGATGGAAGGCGAAGACAGCACGACAGAGTGTGTGGCTCTTGCATGCTTGTGCCTAGGAGGAACGCGTCATCCCTCCTCATATCCCCTTGGCTACAGTGACCTGCCTGCGTAACACCAGGAGCAGGCCAAGTGTTCTCGATGCTCTCCAGAGCCCACGAGAGGGACTGAGGAGTATCCATGAGCACTGACAGGTCTCCACACGTGCTCGGAGCAGACACTCCAGTGGGAGGCAGACAGCCGCAGTGTGCAGCGGGCTAGGGGGCAATGCTCAGAGCACAGCAGGAATGTTGACTTAGGGGCACCTGATTCACGAGGGGAGGAGCAGCACGGTTTCTCAGAGGAGGTGGTACTTGGCCTGAATCTTGAGTGACCAGCAGTTAGCCAGGAAATGCGGGAGAGAAGGGTGTCCCTGAAGAGGAAACAGCCGTGATTGCATGTGTAATGACAGTACTGATTATTTATACTGAGTGGCTTCCCCTGTGCCCGCCAGCAGCCTCCACTTACAGGGCTGTTGTTTAGTTTTCCATAGGCCTTGCATCTGTGTGTTGTCTGTTGTCTTAAGTCGCATGGGACACAGCCTTGCTCTGGTCATCCTTGTGTCTCTGTGTGACAAACTAGCAACCAGGTGCCTGTGCCCACAGAACCCACCTGTGGACAAGGGATTTGGGAGGGTAGGGGAGGCTCTAGCTTGGGGTCTCATAGCTGCAGTCCAATTTTGGTGGGCCTGCAGGCAGCTGAAGGGCTCCTTCACAAGGTGGCTGCTGGTGCCAGATTTTGGCCAGGAGTTCAGTCCGTTTCAACCAGGGTGTTCGTGTGTGGCCATATCGGCATGGCAGATCTCAAGGGAGTCAGACTGCCCAAGTGTTCTTTTTTGTTGTACTGGGGATTAAACCCAGGGCACTCTACCTCTGAGCTACATTTCTGTCTTGACCAACATTCTCACTGCTATAATCAAAACAATTGGTCACACAACTTAGAGGAAGGAAGATTTATTTCCACACCTTTTTGTTTTGTTTTTTGAAATTTCAGGCTCAGTCCATGTGAGACGGGTCTGTGGATCTCAGGGCATGGCAGCCAGAAGCAGAGAGGGAGAGAGCAAGAGAGCAAGGAAGGGGATTCAAAGACAAAAGCACAGTCCCTAGGGACACACCCACCTCCGCGACCCACCTAAGCCATTAAAATAATAGAGAAAAGCTATAGAAGGATATTTATGTAATTTGGGAATAGAAGTCTTTGTAAACAACATTTAAAAGTCAAGAAGCAACAAGGGAAATTTTTAAAATATTACACTACATAAAAATGTTTAAAAAGATACCATAAATAAGGCTGAAAGCTAAAAAATAAACTGGGTAAAATGTTTGTGATCAAATAACTGACCCAAGCTAAGTGATGTAATCTAAGCATAACATTGTGTTTTGTTCATAGGGCTGTTGTGAGACTTAAATGAGAATTAGTGCCCTAAGTAAATACTTAGTAAATGATAGGTGCTAGCTGGGTGTAGTAGCACACACCTGTAATCCCAGTACTTGGGAGGCTAAGACAGGAGGATTGCAGATTCGATGACAGCCTCAGCAATGTAGTGAGACTCTCAGCAACCTAGTGAGACCCTGTTTAAAACAAAAAAAGAAAAAAAGAACTGAGGATGTAGCTTGGGGGTAGAATACCCCTGGGTTCAATCCCCAGTACCCCCCCACACACACACACACAAAGATAGGTGCTACCAATACTTTTATAAAAAAATACCTACAAATAATTTTTAAAAATGCCTAATTGAAAAGGGATATAAATGAGCAATTCATGAAACAATTTAAATAGTCCATAAACATGAAAGAAGTGTGTGGCCTCGCTCCTGCTTATATAAAAATAATAAGCCTGGAGTGAGTTTTTTTCTACCTATAGACTTGACACAGATGAGAAGGAACGACACTAGTGCAGGGCTGGCCAAGTTGGAGGGACACTGATGCTCTGATTTCTTGTTGGTGGAGTGGAAATTGGTCCATTATTTAGCAAAGAGTCTTAATTATTTAATAAAAATAAACACGTACATGCCCTTTGACCTAGCATTTCCACCTCAGGCATTCCAGCTTGAATGCAGAGAGATGTAATACCTGTATGTGTCAGCATTCCTGCAGCCATAATCTAAGTATCTGACCACATAACAGAGGAAAGAAGATAGATTTTCTTATGGTTTCGGGCTCAGTCCATGTGAGGCCGGGGACCGCGGATCTCAGGGCACAGCAGCAGGAGGCAGAGGGAGAGCTCATGCTCTGTGCTCTTTACATCGGGAGGCCAAGGGAGAGAGAGCAGGGGGAGGAGAAGCCATCTATATAATCCCTACGGCCGCATCCCCAGGGACCCACCTCCAGCCACACCCTACTGGCCCGGGTCTCCGCCCAGATGGGATTACAACCCTCATGACTCCACTATATCAACCCTGAATACTAATAAATGAGCTCTTTAGGGGACATTTTATATCTAACTATACCAGTACCTGAATTGTTTTTTCTTTGCAACAGTAGCCTTTTTGGCATAGGAATGGTTTGATAAAATGTGACCATCCCCACAGTGGACCACACTGGAATGCTATCCAGCTCCCGAAGGGAAATGAGGTAGCTCAGTGTATCCTGACCTGTCAGGAGCTCCAAGACAACATTGTTAAGTGGAAGGGGGAAAACGCAGTTTCAAAATGTTATGTTTAAGATTCAGTTTTGTCTGAAAATGATTCATAGTGAAAATTAGGACATGCTTAGAAAAGAAAGATAATTTTGGAGAGCATACATACCAGAAAACCTATGAATTGCCTTTGAAGGATAATATTATAAGGCTACTAATATATGTTAATGACATTTGAGTCTTGTATGATGAATGTGTGTGTATATGATAATTAGGTAAAAATGAAGGAAGAAAATAAGTTAGGGACAGATAGCTCTATTCTGATCTATTGATTTAGAACAGTAGATGAGAAGTGATTGTCCCCATCATTTTCCTTCACAGGGTGGGCAATAATGTAATAATAATCTGATGATAAATTTTAATTTACCTTCTGGAAATTTTGTGGTAGAGTAAGCCCAAATAAATGGAAAATTTAAATCTCCTTGTGTCTTCTTTTTTTCCTTTTGCTCTTTCAGAAGACAACAGCCATGAGATGATAAGGGTCCTGTTTCACCAGATAATGTTTTTGTCACTTAGAGCTCTTTATTGTTAGCCCTTCTAGTGAAAATCTTTATCAGGAGAAATTTTGTCATCTGCAGAAAAGCAGCTTCTTGTGTTTCTCTTGCTTCAAGATTAGTAGTTTGACGGGCTGGGGATGGAGCTCCGTGATGGAGCCCTTGCCTGGCATGTGCGAGGCTCTTGGCTTAATCCCCAACACCACAGCAAAAAAAAAAAAAAAAAGATTAATGTCCCCAAGAGATGTTTATGATGGAGATTTTACGTGTATCTCTCCCTTCAAGGGCTGAGTAAAAAGTAGATTAGTAGAGCAGTGATAACCATGAAAGTCATTTGGCTTCAGTTGTAAAATGTGGTTTCTATCTATAATTTTCCTGCTTACATGGCTTTGAGCACCTGCAGGATGACTGAACATGGACTAATATTTTCCTGCGTTGATGACTTAACCTGACTACCTTTCATTTCCTCCTTACATCCTACCAGTTATTTTACACACAATTATTTTCTACTGCATATAACATAAGTGCTTTTCAAAGTGATTAATTTTATGCAGCTCAATTTTATATAATGATATATCTCTTTGGCTCCTTTTACCCTCCTTGCATTTCTTACAGAAGTCCTGGAGGGGATTTGGGAGCCAAAAAGAAAAAGAAGAAACAGAAGAGAAAAAAGGAGAAGCCGAATTCTGGCGGCACCAAGTCCGACTCGGCTTCTGATTCCCAGGAGATTAAAATTCAGCCACCTTCAAAAGTGAGAGTCTTGTGTTATTTTCACCTGTGTGGCTCCTCGTGCACATGAGAGTGGGCTTGTGCAGCGTAGCACCCTTTGGACCAGAGACTAGTTAGCGCTCTGTTGTGACTGTGTATTGAATGGCACAGTAGCTGCAGGGTATTTACAGCCTCCCTAGAACTGACTTTGAACCCACCTGACTGGTAGGTACATGCCATGCTTTGTGTGTATGAGGGTACCCTCTGTGTTTCCCCATTCTTGGTGCATTAGTATTTAGACTGTCGTAGAAGAGTGTCTCAGTGGGAGCTTGTTAGGTGTTTTGAAATTACACTTAATTTTTGATTACTTTTAGTTCAGAAGATATTCACATTTTAATTTTTCTGGGTGTCTGTCTAATTACCTGCATAGCACAACACCATCTGGCAGCAGATTTCAGCGGGAGCAGCCATGGGTAAGTCTTGCGTTGACTTCAAATCAAACCAGACTTCAGGGGCCATTCCTCATTCTATCACCAAGGGTGCAGACTGTCTCCTGACGTTCTCCCTGAAGAGACACCTATTTTAGAGGAAACCAGAAGCTGTCCAGCCGGGCCCCCTGCTGGCAGATTGCCCACAAGCAGAGGGTTGGTTGTGCTGCGTAGGTGTCTGGTGGCACAGATGGCAGCCACCCCTGTCTGTGGAGCCAACCCTGTGTCACACTGACTGAGAACACAGCTCTCATGTGCTGGGCTCCCAGGAAGCACAAAGCCCTCTTGATACAGAAAACCCAGAGCCCAGAGGAGCAGAATTAGAAATAGAACGAAGTAAATGGTTTTGATGGTTGTGGCCCCATCTACATTTTCTTCAGATGCTATGATGTCATGGATGTCCTGAGACCTTGAACTTGGCCTGGCTCCGTTGCTCACAGGCTGTGTTCCTCTACCCATGTGTTATACCTCCTTAAGCCTGTCTTTTCCCTAACTCAGGGCCGTCATAAGGTTAAAACGAGATAATTTTTATTAAAGAGTTTGTATTACAAAGCACTGTATATGTAGCAGGTATTTCCATTTTGCAAGTCTTGTGCGTTAAAATTTTTTCTTGCACAAAATTTGCTTTACATCACAGAAAATGAGTCTTGCAGGTAATTTGTTGTTATTGTTATTACCTCCTTTATACAAAAGGACCAGGAATCATTGAAAAGAATTACTCCAGTTTTGTCCTAATTGGCTTTTTGGGGAGTAAAGAAAGCGAAGTCTTCCTCCCTATCTGTTCAGCGTGGCTCTCAGGTGATAAATATTCTGTCCACTAGATGCAATTTCCAGGGTAACTGGTAGGAGGAGTCCACCATAAGCTTGCAGTGTATTTCCCCATTTCTCAGTGTTGCTTTGTCAGATCAATGCAGCGGCGCTCACCTGCAGTTGTGGCAGCTCCTCTTGCTTCTGCCATTTCATCGGCTTCCGCCCATCCCTCTACCCTAGTGATTCTGAGCCCTTCCCTCGCCTCCCATCACTGATAAGAAACTGGAGCCAAACAAGGCAGGAGGAACTGTTAGCTTTGTATGGTAGAGAGTTTCCGGGTTTGTTCTTTTTTAAATTAGGAACAATCCAGCAGTATCTTAATGTGGGTTTTTCTCCATCACATTTTTTAAACACTGGGGCTTTTTTCCTTAAAACTTATACTAGCTGTAGATAACACTAGTTTACAGCGGACTACATTCAGATACTATTTTGGTCTATACTCAAGAATTAAAATTAAAATAATATTTGTCTGGATTCTTACTTTTTTTTTCTTGCTGTGCTGGGGATTGAACCCAGGCCTTGCGCGTGCCAGGCATGTGCTCTGGCACTGAGCTATAGCTCCAGCTTAGTAAAGACTTTTTAGTGGCACAGGGCTTACATTTTTTTCCAAGGCATTAAATTTGGAAAATAATGGATAGGTTTAAGAATTTATCATAGGGTCGGAGATGTAGCTCAGTGGCAGAGCACTTGCCTAGCATGTGCAGGACGCTGGGTCTAATCCCCTGAGCCACAAAATAAATAAATAAATAAATAAATAAGTGGATTTATTGAGCAAGATGTGGTGACACACGCCTATTATCCCAGTACACAGGAGGCTGAGACAAGAGGATCGCAGGTTCAAGATCAGCCTCAACAACTTAATGAGGTCCTCTACAACTTAGTGAAACCCTGTTTCAAAATAAAAAATAAAATAGGGCTGGGGGTGTAACTCAGAGGTAAAATGCCCCTGGGTTCAATCCCCAGTGCCATTAAAAAAAAAAGACTTATCATAACTGAGTTTTCCTTACTGATTTTTCACCATGGGTTTGAAAATCATGCTTACTTAAATCCGCCTCAGATGCATTTAAAGAGTGAGCGTTGGAATATGAATACTTCACAAGTGGTCATTTCATGTAGACGGTGCTGGTCAGCATGATGAGACTAAATAACTAGGTGGGATATAAACCACTGTGAGGCCTTCCTCCTGAATTGGGATATTATTAGCTTTTTTGGAACAAAGATGCTGATTCATGTTTGCTGCAAAATAATTTGCTTTGCATATATTAGTGTTAGAAGACTTAACTACCAGGAAAGAAAAACGACCTTGGAAATTCAGTGTAGACCCTATAGGTATGTTTTTGTAAGCCTAGGCTCTACATTGCCTTTTTAAGCTTAACTTACATGCATGTTCAGGTATTATTAGTTGAAATATGCTATAACTCGGTTCCTATTGAAGTCATAGGTTTCTTAATAGATTGTGTTGTTGGGGGTTCAAATGGATATGTTTGTTTTCCTAGAAATCAGTTACTAATAGTATTGGAGAACAAGAGACTCAAGCAGAAAGGAATAATCCAAATACAATACATTAGAACAGGAAAAGTGTTTTGATAAATTTGTGTGTGTAATTAAGATATGATCCTTATGATTTAGATCTCAGTCAGTATATAAAATAAACAGCTTACAAAAACTATGGCTGTTCTGGGTTACGCTGTTAGACTTCTGAGTGGAGGCGTTACGCTTTTAACCTACCCCAGTGAGACTTCAGGACTTTATTTCCTGAATCATTTTAGTGTCAAGACAGCCACAGGACAGTCTATGTTAAATAGCCCTGTTTTGCACTATGTCAAATGGATAAGCTTCCCACATTAAAAAGATTTGCTTCAGACCACAGATTTCAGATTCAAAGTCGAGCCAAAGTCCAAAGGTGCTGTTTATAAACCACTGAGGGTCAATTGTACCTTTCCTTCATGGCCATGGCATGTTGACATACAGCAAAACCGAAAGGCTCCAAAATTTCTTATAACCACTTCCAAATTGCAATAAAGGATATTCTTTGAATTGTGTCAAAATTCTAAAACTTCTCTTATTTTGCATATTGAGAAAAAGTCACTGATTTCCAATTCAGTCCTATATACCTCCCTCTCATTTTAAGTATAGTCCCATGTTCTGTGTATTGTTACATTATTTGGGGAATTAAGAAAAATGAGCTGGGGAATGTTCAAGACACGACAAGAATACTGGCTTTGAGAAGAGAACTTCAGAATTTAAAGGTTTTGTCCACTTTATAGATTGAGAATATGTTTTACCTAAAAAGGAGGCTAGTTTCCAACTCTGGGGTTGGGAAACAGGTGACAGGTGCCAAGGATTGGAATTAACACTGGAACTGCCGGTCTGGCAGGTTTGTCCCCAGAGAACCTTAGGGTGAGAAGAGGGCTAGGTGTGGCCCAGGAGGAAGGGGCATGTTAGAGGTTTCCTTTCTTAATCATTTCCTTCCCAGCTCAGCACTAAGTTCCGATTTTCTTCCTTTTTTTTTTCCCCTTTTTAAATGAACTAAAATGTCCCGTGTCTGCCTAGTTTCCATTCTAGCAGTTATTTCATCCGCCCCCCCCATTGCTACTGCAGAGCATTAACCTGACAGTGCCACCGAGGCTCGTGGCTGCCTGGCTGCTGTGTGACAGTCATGCATGCACTGCATGTCACTCCTCTGGCTTCTCCTCCCAGAGGAGCAGTGGTGGGACCCCTGCAGATGGGTGGGAACCTGAAGCCAAGCGTGCTTCAGTTTACTGTCGATTTCCCAAACCCCCCGAGTCCCACTCACACTACAGCACTGTTGTTGCCTGTAACAGAATACAGTTGCTGTGTCCTAATGTGTTAGCATCCTGCACCCGAGCTTTGAGCAGGCTTCGAGGAGGACGGGCAGTGTTGAGGGCTTGCAGTCTCCAGGGCAGGTAAGCCTGCGTTGCTGCAGGCTCAGGAGCAGCGGCAGCTTCCGTCTGTCTTAGGTCTCCGTGTCTTTGCTTCTAGAATCCCACCATCCCCATGCAGAAGCTGCAGGATATCCAGAGGGCGATGGAGCTGCTCTCCGCCTGCCACGGCCCGGCCAGGAGCATTGAGGAGGCCGCAAAACGCAGGTACCAGTTCTGGGACACACAGCCAGTACCCAAACTAAGTAAGCTTTTCTACTTTTTTTCCCCAAAAACAAGGGTGGATAAAAATAATCAAAAAATAGTGCCGGGCGTGGTGGCGCACGCTTGTAATCCCAGTACTTTGGGAGGCGGAGACCGGAGGATCCGGGTTCGTGGCCAGCCTCAGCTCTCGCTCTCTCTCTCCCTGTCTCTCTCTCTCTCTCTCCTTAGTGAGGCCCTCCGCAACTTCGTGAGACCCGGTTTCAAAATAAAGTACAAAAAATAGGGCCGGGGGCGTAGCGCGGAGGTAGAACGCCCCTGCGTTCAATCCCCGGTACCGCAAAAAAAAAAAAAAGAAAAAAAAATAATCAAAAAATGCAAAAGAGACTTTACTTCACTTGCTTCATTTGTTTCATATCACAGGTTCAAAATTTACACAAACTAATGTTTTTCTTCTTATAAAATATAAACATAAAGGTTTATGATACAAATATTTATATTGCCAATGTAATATGTTATTTATAAAATTATTAACAATAGCAATGTTTTTGCCTGATTCCTATCCCTATTACAATATACAGTTTTCCCACAATTAAAATATAATATTAAATTAAGTTGGGCATGGTGGTACACACTTGTACTCCCAGTATTTGGGAGGCTGAGATGGGAGGATTGCAGGTTCAACTTGGTGAGGCCCTCAGCAGCTTAATGAAACCCTGTTTCAAAATAAATAAAATAGGGCTGGGGGTGTAACTCAGGTACAATGCCCCTGGGTTCAATTCCGTAATCCCACCACGGAAGGTTGCTGCTTTAGGCAGCTCCCTGAAAACTATTCTGTGGTTTCTGCCACAGAAGGTCACTGCACCAGGCAGCTTTCTGATGAATAGTCTTCTCGCACAAAAATGACATGAAGTCTGATAATATAATTTGCAGAGAATTTAATAATTGGGGGATGGGGAGGAGATAGAGATGACAAATTCTCCTGTCCATCTGTAGCCAGCACCTTGCTTTTATAGAAACTGTAGACAAAACATCATAAAGGTTAATCAAACACAGAAATCAACAATTGTCACTGCTTACAATAAAGAAGGTCAATGAGGCAGACATGTGACAAGCTTGGAGGAAGGAGAGATTAGACATTACTGGGTGGAGACACCATCAAAGACCCACCTTGAAGATAACACCAGGTCCCTTGGAATGTCCACTTGCAGATGAATCCCACCCAGCCAAATACCATGTATTCAAACTGAGCTGGTCCAAGATGATAATCTCAGTTCTAACATGGCCCTGGCCTTGGACTTTGGTTCCCTAAGAAACCATGTTGGGCCTCCTCCCTTGATGCTATCCCTGCTCCATCAGATTTCACTTAGACATTTACCAGTTAAGTTGCTATAAACATAATTTAATTGTTCCTCTTTCCCATTATGCAAAAAAGATGATGTTATAAATGCCATAAAAATGTTCCAAAATGTACCACAACATAAATCTGCTTCATCTTAATGTGTGCAAAGAAACAGATTATCATATACCTATTTCTATGTTTTTATTTCTTGATCGTTCAGGTTTTAAATCTATATCCTATAAAGAGTTAATTGCCATCCCAAACTCTAAATAGCTCAGCTATGTGCAAATCATACATTTTGTCAAATATAAGTCAAGGAGCAATCTTTTCAGTGCCTTCAAATATTAGTTCTCAAACTTTGGGAAGCCGCCATTCCTCTTCCACCCCAACAGCTTAGAAGAAACAAGCCTTTGAGTGGGTAGGAAATAAAAAAAAGAAGGGCTGGGGTGTAGCTCAGTGGCAGAGCACTTGTCTAGCATGCACGAGGCTCCGGGTTCAGTCCCCATCACCACAAAAAGAAAAGATAAAAACAAAAAAGAAATGATCTTCATTTGCCCTTTTCAGGGGGAGGAAGATTCTAGAAATGTATCTAGTAATGGAGGAAGATTTCTTTAAAATGAATTTATAGAACTATTTTTTTATTTATTTTTGTGATGTTGGAGATTGATCCCAGGGGCATTCTATCTCTGAGCTACACCCAAGACCGACTTTATTTTTTATTTGGATACAGAGTCTCACTAAGTTACTGAGAGTCTCACTAAGTTTCTGAGGCTAGCTTTGAACCTGCGATCCTCCTGTCTCAGTCTCCCAAGTACTAGGATTACAGGTGTGTGCAACCGCACCCAGCTAATTCACAGGACTTTTAACAGCACTGAATTGAATGGCCGTTAACTAAGGGGATCTAGATTTATTGATCTGAATGTATTAGGTGAAGACGGTTACCAAGCTGCTCGTCCCACCTGCTGGAGGAGAACGCAGCTTCCAGCCAGCACTACCCCAGGACACCTCTGTGGGAAGCTCATCTGAAGTCCTTTCACGGCTCCCCAGTTCCTAGAACTCAGTGTGCACCTCAGTTCAGTCAGTGCAGTGGCCATCACAGGTGGAGTGAGCCTGAGGTTGGGGAGGACATTCAAAGTCAGGAGACTCCGCCTCTCCTTTTCTGTCACCCAGAGGAACACACCCAGCTGTTTGGAGCTGCCTGCATGGGATTGTCTTACCGATAACCATGTCTAGGCTAAGCGCTGGGCTGTGGTCACGAGGAACTCTGAGTGAGAGGGACTGGGAATTTGGCCACTTGGGCTGACCTGGAGTCCATGGAGATGAGCTGGTAAAGTGGAAATAAAACAAGAGGAGGCAAGTTAGGGATTCGATCTGAGGGATTGGAGCTGGTACAAACCCGAGATTCTACCTGCAGAAAGGTTCTGTGATGGGAGCAGCCAGGCCCCGAGGGTCCCTCGCCCAGCAGTGGTTTGTCAAGTGTAATTAAATGCTAGCAGAGTATGGGGTACATGCCGTGGAAATAGTGACAGGAGAGTAGAACAGATGGTGGCCAGGCAGGGCGTGGAGGGAAGACACGCTTAATACAGGAAAACCTTCAGTCAGGGAAGGGCGCTGGGAGAAAGTGACACACTTGCCACAGGTCCACCGGGCAGGACCTCAGCAGAGGGAAGGCAGCAGGAAGGCCCCAGCTGGGCCAGCCTGAGCCAGGTCAGTGAGGCCAGAGCACTGGGAGTAAGGGGCAGAGAGGGAGTGGCGAGGCAGCCAGTGGCCACAGGAAGAGCGTGCATTTTTTTCCAATGACAAGGGATGTTCTGCAGAGGATGAACTGGAAGAAATGGAAATTACTAGAAACTGAAGGCATGGAGCGCATGCTAGCAACACGGAGAGAAGTCACCAGCCTTGAAATTAATTTTAGGTCGTGCTGCTGGGAGGGTCAGAGATCACTGCACCCCCCTCCCTAGTTTGTGGAAATGCAATGTGAAAACAGAACATCTCTACACCTATCATATCAAAACTGCTGCTTACAACGGTGAATCTGCAGCCGAGGGTTGAGGCTGCAAAATCACTACCATTTCATAATGTCATTGCTGTCATTGAGTGGGAAAGGATTCCTCCCTGGATTTAACTGGTGAAATAATAATTATTCCACACTACCACCTAGCTTTCTTGTTTCTTCTAGAGGAAGCCAAAATAATAACATATTTTTAAAGATCGTATTAAGCCAAGCACCCTAGATCTGATTTTATCTATGTCTTTGACTATTTGGGGTTGTCGGGATACTTTGTAATTTAATATCCTCCCCTTTTGTCTTTCTTTTTGTCCTTCTCTCCAGATGAAGTCATAACATCTCATGGTGCAATTGAGCCAGACAAAGACAACGTGCGTCAAGAGCCGTATTCTCTGCCACAGGGCTTCATGTGGGACACCTTGGACTTGAGTAATGCCGAAGTGGTGAGTGGAACTCCTTAACTCAACATGTGCGCCCCTGCTCGTTGCCTCTGAGTTGGTCCTGAGCACCATAGATAGGACGCTTGTTATATCTTGTAGCTCAAGGAATTATACACGTTGTTAAACGAGAATTACGTAGAAGATGACGACAACATGTTTCGCTTCGACTATTCGCCTGAGTTTCTGCTGTGGTACGTCTCCCCGGTCCCGGGGGGCCATGGATTGGGAGGTCTCCTGCCTGTTCCTGTGTTCTCGGACCCTAACTGGTACCTGCTTTTCTTGTCTACCCTGACCTCAGGGCTCTTCGTCCCCCAGGCTGGCTCCTGCAGTGGCACTGTGGGGTCAGAGTGTCTTCAAATAAAAAACTTGTAGGGTTCATAAGCGCCATCCCAGCAAACATCCGGATTTATGACAGGTACATGTTCAAGTTTATCTGTGTCAGTTTTTGTGTGTTTCTTTTTCAAGAATTGCAATGAAAGTAGGCTTTTCTAAATTACTCAATGAAGATTGTCGAGTGGGAAATGCTGCGGGGGGCAGGGGCTATATGGGAACTCTGCTCAATTTTGCTGTGAAACTAAAAGTTCTAAAAGTTAAGCTTATTAATTAGTTGAAGAAAAAAGAAAGCTTGGACTGTGAACCAAAAGAATGAGGACCACATCCTCTCCTTCCCTCCATCTGACCCTCTTCCCTCCCTTTTTCTTATTCTTTTTCTCTCTCTGCCTCTCAGTACCATACACGCACACATGTCTGTATTGTGTGCATATACATACATGTACATGCATATGTTTCCGAATAAACAAGGCCATAAACAGGTATCTCAGATTTATTTCTGGAAAAAAATTACTTAAAATTTTTAGGAGAGATAAAAAACTTTCTCTCTATAGGATAAACATATTGCATTTTTGCTTTTTACTCTAGCCCTGAAAGTCAGAGGTCTAATTTGCAGTAGGTTGGTTTATATTAAGTTAGCTTATTTACTGATGAACACATGTGCTGTCAAGAAATATTATGTGCTAAAAAGAATGCCTGCATACCTGGAAGCAGAACTGGGATCGGGCTTTGAAGCTCTAGAAGGTTCGTTGTAGCTCAGAAAGCCCCAGGTCCCTCTCAGGAATCCTGGGGATTTGTATCATGCTCCAAAGCAACCTTATTAGATCCTGTGCTGGGTTGACCCAGTTATTGCCATAATTATATATATATATTACAGGAAAAACAGATATAGAAACTCTGTGGCACATATGATCCAGTTTCTAAAATGAAAACTTATAAAAGACCAAAGTGTTAAAACTTATTTAGGACAAACAGGTTGAGCCTCTCTGTCCTAGAGTTGCAATCATTTTGGCAGGGTTGTATGGCAGTGTTTCAGTCTGAATTTATAAAATGTCTACATGATGGAATATTTTTCTTAAATATTGGGTTAAAGGATGCCTTCCACATTTTTATTCTTTGAGATTTTGTGCGCATTGTCTTATTTTTTTTAAATGTGTTCCTCTTGTGTTGCCTCTAATTTTTGACATCTTTATTTCTTAGTGTGAAGAAAATGGTAGAGATCAACTTTCTTTGTGTTCATAAGAAATTGAGATCAAAACGGGTAGCCCCAGTGTTAATTCGAGAAATAACTAGAAGAGTGAACCTGGAAGGAATCTTTCAGGCTGTGTATACCGCTGGAGTAGTTCTTCCTAAGCCAGTGGCCACGTGCAGGTAATGACAGTGCCCTAACCCTGTCTCAGGTCTTCCCTTTACCAAATGTGTCACCTCGCTTCCATTTTGCTAGAAGTGTCACTCCTCAGGTGTCGCCTAGGGGATTTTGGCTTACTGGGGACTGTGTAGTTTGTTGGTAGCCAAGATGGAGACCAAAACCTGGAACCACGGAGTACATTACTTGTTCCAGTATATCATACAGTCACTTGGTAGTTTAAAAAGGGGGGGGTGTTTAATATTTTCCTGCCAGTGATGCTGGATCTTTATTTCTGTTTCTATTTTCCATTTGGAAGACTAGTGCTCTCTGTGCATGGGGAAGCCTAAGGCATTGTGACCTTGAAATATCCAATGTCTCCGGGCGTGGTGGCGCAGTTTGTAATCCCAGTACTTGGGAGGCGGAGACCGGAGGGTTCGGGTTCAAGGCCAGCCTCAACTACTTAGTGAGGCCCTCAGCAACTTCATGAGACCTGGTTTCAAAATAAAGTATTAAAAAAAAAATAGGGCTGGGCGTGGTGGCGCATGCTTGTAATCCCAGTACTTTGGGAGGTGGAGACCGGAGGATCCGGGTTCGTGGCCAGCCTCAGTGTGCATGCGCACGCGCGATCTATCTCTCTCTCTCCTCTCTCCTCTCTCTCTCTCTCTCTCTCTCTCTACCTAGTGAGGCCCTCTGCAACTTCGTGAGACCCAGTTTCAAAAATAAAGCATAAAAAAAAATAGGGCCGGGGGTGTAGTGCGGAGGTAGAACGCCCCTGGGTTCAATCCCCGGTACTGCAAAAAAAAAAAAAAAAGAAATATCCAATGTCATCTATTTTCTTTCCACCCCTAAACTCAGTTTTCTGCCATGCTCTGAGGCACTGCTGAACTATTCCAAAAGTCTAATAAGCATCAGTTGAAAAGCCCCAGATGTACTTGTTAAGAATAAAAATAAGGCTTAAGCTCTGTTCTTAGGACTTCATCAGCTCTAATCCAGCTTTCAAGAGTTTTTTCCAGTGAGAAAATAGACTGTCACTGGACTGCCCTGTTTCTAAAACATCAAAGTTATCTCCCTCCACTATTTTCATTGATTCAAATAGGATGAAACTACTTGAACATAGTATAAAAGGTAAAGCTGCAAAATTGCTATAGCATACTAAATTATCACATTCATAAGTAAACAGGATAAAAGACTTCACAGGTGTATTTTTATACAAATCATTTATCCCAGTACCTAAGCTGGAATCATTTAAGAAATTCAAGTTAGTTTCTCAAAAAGTTGTTTTCTTCAGTGTGTATCCTACTAAAGTAAAGGGCAGGAGCTGGGCATGGTGGCACATGCTTGTAATGCCAGTACTAGGGAGGCTGAGACAGGAGGATCGCAGGTTCAAAGCAAGCCTCAGCAACTTAGCGAGGCTCTCAGCAACTTATTGAGACCCTATTTCCAAAATAAAAAATAAAATGGGGCTGGGGGTGTAGTTCAGAGGTAGAATACCCCCTGGATTCACTCCCTAATACTACAAAAATGAATGAATGAATGAATGAATGAATGAATGAATAAAGTGAAGGGCATTTCTCTTTTTTTTTCTTTTTTTGCGGTACCAGGGATTGAACCCAGGGGCATTCTACCTCCGAGCTACACCCCTGGCCCTATTTCTTATACTTTATTTTGAAACCAGTTCTCACGAAGTTGCGGAGGGCCTCACTAAGTAGAGAGAGAGAGAGAGAGAGAGAGACAGGGAGAGAGGGGGGTGGCGCGCTGAGGCTGGCCGCGAACCCGGATCCTCCGGTCTCCGCCTCCCGAAGTACTGGGATTACAAGCGTGCACCACCACGCCCGGCAAGGGCATTTCTTTAGAGGAAATATTTTCATGTTTTTAAATTTGTTGGTTTGAATTTTGTAGAATCAGCAATGGTCATTAAATACTTGCAAACCTGGCATGATTAATATTTCTCTTCAGGTTTTAAGATTCCTCTTTAGTGAAAAATATAAAAGGTCACAAACTGCAAAGGAATATAAGTAGGAATTCAAGATGTTTTAGAGATAAAAAAAAATTATTAAAATTAGGAAGAGGGCCAGCATCCAGCACCATCCCAGGCCCAGCAATAGTATTGAGTAAATCCTATGGACTGGTTGAGCTGAGACAGTAAAAACAAGTAGAGTTAGAAACCAATTAGATTTTAAAACCTTTATTTTATTCCAGATACTGGCATCGATCCCTAAACCCCAGAAAATTGGTAGAAGTGAAATTTTCTCACTTGAGTAGAAATATGACATTACAGAGAACAATGAAACTTTACAGACTTCCAGACGTAAGTAAGAATGTTTGGAGTTTTTTGAAGCTTTAACAGTTGAAAAGAATGATTTGCAGTGGTCCAAGAAGGACCTGTGTGATAGGAAGGGCACAGTAGCTAAAAAGCCTGCATAGAACTCAGGAGCTAGGAAGGTAGGGGAGCTCCTTTGGAAATACCAGTTTTGTTCTTTCTTTTGTTTTTAAGCATTTTTAAGTTTTATACTTGGATGAGATTGAATGCAAGTCAAGTAAGTTTTGATATTTTGATTATTTATGGTCTTTTAAGTAAGAGGGAAGCCAAGTTCAGGCTGCTGCTGATTTCTTAATACCATAGAACTAAGGAGTCATGTTTAGAGGAGAGGCACAGGGAGAGGGAATAATGTCTCATGAAATTGCTGTCTTTTTAAACTAGCAAATTCCCATATGAAAAGTCGTCTCTCTTAATAAGAAAAGTTTAAATGTGCCTCCAGTCTTAGCTTTATTGGGACTTGGATGGTATATTACTTTTCTTTTGCTCTGTAACAGATGATCAAACAGCAGCTTCACAGAGCACATTGATTCTTGCAGGGGTTCTGTGGGTCAGGGATGCAGGCACCACATAACTGGGTTCCATGCCTTGGTCTCGTGGAGCTCCCGAGGTGTCAGCCAGGGCTGGGGTCTCTTGTGAAACTTACCTGGGGAAGGATCTGCTTCCAAGCTCACATGGTGTTGACAGGACTGAGACCTCAGCCCCTTGTCTGCTGCGGGAGCCACCCTCAGTCCTTGGCCACAGGGCAGCTCACAGCATGGCAGCTTGCTCACCAGAGCCAGTGAGAGACCGTCTGTAGAGAGAATGTGCCGGGTAGGTAGAAGTCAGAGCTTTATTTAATCAATTCATGAAGTGGCATCTGGTCACTGCTGCCATTTCTGTTGGTTGAAAGCAAATCAGAGGTCCTATTTCTATTGATTAGATGCGATTCATGGATCCTATCCCTATTGGTTAGAAGCAAATCACAGGTCCTATCTCTGTTGGTTGGAAGCACATCAGAGGTTCCATTTCTACTGATTTTAGAGGCACATCCCAGGTCCTATCCCTGTTGGTTAAAAGCAAATCACAGGTCCTATCCCTATTGGTTAGAAGCAGATCACAGGTCCTATCCCTATTGGTTAGAAGCAGATCACAGGTCCTATCCCTATTGGTTAGAAGCAGATCACAAGTCCTATATCTGTTGGATAGAAACAAATCACAGGTCCCATTTCTGTGGGTTAGAAGCAGATCACAGGTCCTGGCTGCACACAACAGGAACAGATCACACAGGTGTGTACTCCAGGAGGTGGTAAACTAAGAGCCTGTCTACTACAGATGGGATCTTTTCAAGTTTTTCTATATGTGAATTGAAATAAAAACTTTAAACATACCTGTTTTTTTTGTTTGCTTGTTTTTACTAAGAGGTAATGCTTAGTCCCCAAGTTTTTGTTCATTGAACCTAAAGCAGTCAGACTTATGTGTAGGGAAAAGACCCACTTCCATGTAGAGTCTCCAAAATGGAATAAAGAATAAGGCGTTTATTCAGGATGATTAGAACTTAAGATGCTGAAAATATTTTTGACCCGACTCAGCCTTTATAGCCTTTATATTTTGGTACAAAAATTAGTCTTACAGAAAACAAAGTTATGACTAGTTGGTGATAAATCCTGGGTCAGGCGTTGGTTGGAAACTAGACTTTGGCATCTCTCTTAGAGTTAGCCTGAGCTCCTTGTGTAGCAGACATCTTGTTGTAGTGACTGCCTTTTTTCCCCCAATAAATTGAAATTTATAATATGCTTTCACATCAACTATTCAGTCCATTTTCACAACCATTTGATGTTAATACTTCTTATCCTCATTATACAGATGAAAAAAGTGTCAACCTTCATAAGGCAAGGGCACATCCCCAGTAAGTGGAGGACTTGAGATACAAGCCCCAGACTTCGGGGTTTCATGTTAGACCCCTTTGCTTCTGCCGCCACTTCTCACATGCCCCTGTAGGGGCACCGGGAGCCACCATATGCCCCACTGTACAGCCCATATAGTGTAGGTTAGCTCAGAAAAGGACAGTTGTCAAGGTCAGGACAGCTCTCATTGGCATGTTCCAGCCTCCTTTCCCCCTCTTAACACATAGGAAAGGAAAATGAAGAGTAATTAAGCCGGGCGTGGTGGCGCACGCTTGTAATCCCAGTACTTTGGGAGGCGGAGACCGGAGGATCCGGGTTCACAGCCAGCCTCAGCTCTCTCGCTCTCTCTTTTTCTCTCTCTCTTTCTCTCTCCTTAGTGAGGCCCTCCACAACTTCGTGAGACCCGGTTTCAAAATAAAGTATAAAAAATAGGGCCGGGGGCGTGGCGCGGAGGTAGAAAGCCCGTGCGTTCAATCCCCAGTACCGCAAAAAAAAAAAAAGAGTAATTAATGGAAAAAAAAGAGTGGGTAAAAACGATGAAAGTACAGATACTGAAAAATTAGAAGGTGCCAGCAGCAGTGGCTTGAGTGTCTGCCCTTGAGGTAACTGCTGGACAACAGAACCTAAGCAAGAGCCCGCTTCCTCTCATGGGGCCCAGAGAGAGAACACCACTGCTGGCCATCAAGAACTGTGAGGACATTTTTGTACCATTCAGTATAATCCTTGTTGAGTACAATTCTTGCTCTATAGGTCAGTCTGTTTCCTGATTCTTCATTACTGTTTCTGCTTATAGTGTTTGTTTTATGTCTCTTTCATGGACTTCTAAATAGAGGAGTTAACATTTATTGGGGCAGGCATCTAGACATTTAACATCCATAATCTTATTTATCATCCATAATAATCATAGGAGGGCAGGTCATTATCCTCGTATTTCATAAGAGGATGTTGAAACACAAGATCAACATGCCCAGAATCTGCTAGGCAGGCACAGGGCTCTCTTAGCACCCTTACTTTTGACTATTGTTCTCTAAAATACTAGGTTTCCCCAAGAAACGCACTGTCCTGTGTCTCCCTACCCATCAACATTTTTTTTTTTGTAATTTGGAGTTGAATATTTCCAAACAAAGTTGTGTGTGTGTGTGTCAATGGCCTTAAAGGTGAAGGAATATGAAGTAATAAAAAGCAGGAGTCAGGTTAATTTACCAAGGGTCTAGCTTTGTGCCGCAAGAAGGATATACTTGCTAAGACATGTCTTAAGACACATGAGGTGCCCTGTGTCTAGTAGCACTAGATGGGTTTGTTTGTTTGTTTGTTTGTTTGTTTGTTTGTTTGTTTGTTAGTGTTTGGTGTCCTGCTGTTCCTTTTTTAATCATATAAATAACCATAATCATCACTTACATCTCAAATAGAGTTGGAACATTATTTCCTTTTGCACTTGTAAGCAGATTTTACGCAGACGCCAGTATCCATAGAGTCCAACAAGTAATGGATGTGAGTTGCGCCCTAGGAAAGTATATCTGACTCAGATATAAAATTTGCCTGTGACACAAAAGATTTTCTCAATTCCTGGGAACATTTCTTTGCTTTTCATTGAACTCTCAGAAAATATGGCCATGTCACTCTACCTAATTATGAGAAAAGTTACCATTTTTATCAAAATTTAAGTCTTCTCGCTTTTTCCTGAAAACAATAGCTATTGTTTATATTTTAAAAATTGTTTTATTCTTCCTTAGTTTTTTTTTATCCATTGCTGGTCAGCGCAATTCAATAGTCTTCCCTATTTTCTAAGCCCTTAATTTTTTTCTATAACTGATACACTCTGATGTTCTCTTCTGCTTCATTGCTTCTGTAAATACTTGTTTGAAATGCTTTTAAATTGCTGTTCATGATGCTTTCTACATATCTGCCCAAACATACGGTTTCACTGAGTCTTCCTTGTCTAAATTCTACTAAGTTCTCAGTGTGGCCCAGAGACCTGTGTAAGTCCCCAACATCTTCAAATCTGTGAAATCAATACTATTTCCATAATAACACTAAAACATAATTTGCATTTTTTGCTTTCATCCTCTTATGAGTGTACTGAAGAGTCTTCCAGAGATTATATGGAATGTGTGTTTAAGTTTTTGTTTTAGAATGTTCTGTTTAAACTTCTAGTATGATAACTGTGGATGTAACCCACATAGGTGAAGTTCTTTGGGGTTCCTCAGTAATTAAGAGCATAAAGTAAAATATTTGAGAACTGCTCTTTAGGGATGTCTGCTGGGCTAAAGGTGTCTTGTTTTTAGTGATTCATAGTGTGAATAGTCAGTCAATGAGATTTGTGCTCAGAATGAGTATTTTGCTCTAGAAAGAAGTTGGCAAACTTTCTGATTTCTGAATGTTCTCTGTTGTCATATATCCTGTTGCTTTCATTAATTGTTTGATATTATTGTTATTGAACCAGTAACAAAAGAAAAAATAATGGCTTTTTAATCAAGCAGAGTCTGACAGCAGAAAATTTTTTAAGTGACTACAGCATACATATATTTTATGGTATTGGTTTTTTACTGGCAATTAGAAATAGGTATTTATTTTATTTTTTTCAATTGGGATGTGGATATTTCTGACTTGTCAGCTTTGAGAGACACAAAAAGACTAAATGTATGAGGTGCTTATTAAATGTTAAGAACTTGCCGGGCGTGGTGGCATACACTTGTAATCCCAGTAGTTGGGAGGCTGAGACAGGAGGATCTCAGGTTCGCAGCCAGCCTCAGCTACTTAGTGAGGCCCTCCACAACTTAGTGAGACCCTGTTTCAAAATAAAGAATAAAAAATAGGGCTGGGGGTGTAGTTCAGAGTTAGAATGACCCTGGGTTCAATCCCCAGTACTGCAAAAAAAAAGTATTAAATGGTACTTTAGCTGTAGTACTAGTAGTACTATATATTTAGAGATTACAAAAACCATCATGGAGCAGCCCATAGTAAATACTCAACTGAGAACTGTTGGGTCTATAAATATAATAAGCATCCATTGCCCACTCTCTCTTCCCGCACACTAATCAATAATCAGTCAGCACTCTGTCACTGAACCCTTGAAACCTCAGCACAGCTACTAACAGTTGATCAGAGTTAGCATTTAAGACAAAAACCTACTTTCCCCAAGGGATTCTACCTGGGGACCTGCAGGAATCATAATGATCTAATTCCACAGGAAGTTTTTTTAAGCCATCGAGGGCAGAAAAGGTTAGAATAGCAATATTTATGTTTTTATCTCCTAAAAATGATCCAATATTTCGCCAAGGAGGGCAGGAATCAAGTTTACTGGGATAAAAATGAAAGTGTATTTCTCAGGTATTTGTTTGTTTGTCAGGCTTTCTCAGTCTGTCCTCAAGTACCCTGGTGTCTGGACAGTTCTAGAGAACCAAAGTGCTGCTGGAGTGTTTCTGAGGACAGCAGTTGAACAAGTTCAGATGGGGACCTGTCCTGACTGTAGGCTTTTCATTCCTGTGGCCTCATTTTAAAATTATAGATCTCTATGATGATGATCAAAATGTCTGCCCTGATTACCTTTAATCAAAAGACACATCATCACGAAAGCCAGGCCCTGTGCTCAGCAGCCTTACCACTGACTTCTGTATTGATTTTGTTCAAGAGACCAAAATCACAACATCCTTTTCATGAACTATTGAATAAAACAAGTTTCTCAACTGTGCTTTCAAAACATCAGTTTTGCCAGGCATGGTGGTACATGCCTGTAATCCCTGTACTTGGGAGGCTGAGACAGAAGGATCGCAGGTTTGAGGACAGCCTCAGCAAGCAGTGAGACTCTCATCAACCTAGCAAGACCCTGTTTCAAAATAAGAAATAAAATCGGGCTGGGGGTGTAGCTTGAAGATAGAATGCCTTTGGGTTCAGTCCCCAGTACCACAAAAAAAACATCAGTTTTAAGCAAATACCCCAGAAGTCATACAGTTGTTATTCCCTATCATGTAAACTGTTAAAATTCTTGGCATTGGTATATAAATCAACCTGTCACATTCCTTTTGGTTTGTTTGGGTCATAAGCAATAATGACCAAAGACCTGCCACACAGAAATAAGGAAATACAAAACATTGCCTAGCATATGTTTGCACCCCGTGCTTCTCAAACTTTACTGTGTACTTGAATCACCAAGGAGTCTTGTTAGAGCGCAGATTCTGACTCGCTAGGTCTGGGGTGGGGCCACAAGTCTGCAGTTCTAAACAAGCTCCGGTGTGATGCTGATACCCCAGGTGTGCCGACCACACTTGGGCACAGTCTACCCCCTCTTACATTTAAACTTGTGGGTTTGTTTTATTTTTCCTCTAACAAGGTTACCAAGACTTCAGGTTTGAGACCCATGGAACCAAAAGATATCAAAGCAGTGCGAGAATTAATTAACAGCTACCTGAAACAGTTCCACCTAGCTCCGGTGATGGATGAAGAGGAAGTAGCTCACTGGTTCCTCCCCCGGGAGCACATCATCGACACCTTTGTAGTGGAGGTAAAGATAAGGTGATAGGAAATACGGAGAAGTATGGAAACACTGCCTCTGCGATGATGTTTCTTTTCCAAAAGGACCATAGAGTGCCCACCTTTTCCCTCTCCTCCACCGCTCAGGGCTTCTAGAGACTTCTGCTCATCTTGATAGAGCCACATCTTCCTCTTACAGTTTTCCATTCCCGGATAAGAACACACTTTTACTGCTTACTAATGGGAAATGAGATGCTCTGCTGTTGTTAGCTGTGTGATTGATTGCTTTTCTTATTCTTGAAAGGCCGTTTGGATGACCTCATCCCAGGTGGCTACATCCCAAAGCTTAATGGTTTTGTAAAATGATTGGAACTGGACTGCCTTTGTTGGGATGCTACAGAACTGGCCATTTAAATCTTGTTTAAGGAAGGAAGGAAAAGTAACAGTCTAGATTTTCTGATGATTAGTTAGATGAATTTAACATATGCTTTTTTTTGTTGGTGGTGATACTGGGGTTTGAACCAGGGCATTCTACCTCTGAGTTATACCCCAACCCTATTTTATTTTTTATTTTGAAACAGGTTCTCACTAAATTACCTTATGCACTGTGCCATCCTTCTGTCTCAGCCTTCCAAGTACTGGGATTACAGGCGTGCACCCCCATACCTGTTGTAATGTTATTTTGATTGAAGTATGTGAAGAAAATATTTCACATGATATACTACAGATTTGGAAAGGAACAAGTATTTGATTTGCCTTTTCCAATAACTATATTCTCTTATCTGAAATTATATCAGTAAACTTTTTATCCTCTTTCATTAAAATCCACTGGTCTGTCTTGGTGGTGGTGGTGGTGTTGTTGTTGTTTTGGTGCTGGGGATTAAACCCTGGACCTCACGCATGTTAAGTAGGTGCTTTACCGCTGACTATGTCTTGGCCTCTGAATGAATCTTTTACCCATGTGTGAGTGTATAACTTCTTATATTGGTCATTCGGGAAATATTGATTCACTGAGTTACACAGATCTTTCAAATATTGACATTTGATTCTACAATATCAAAAAATCACATTCATAGATATCACCACTTTCGTTGTCAGAAAAGTCAATAATGTGGCTCCTGGTAGAACATACAGGTTTCTTGAAACTTTTACTTATACCCTCAAATTTTATCTTTGGCAACGAACTCCTGCCAGTGTTTTCCTGGAAGTGACAGGCTCACATCATTCAGAAAAATGACAAATACCAAGTACAAATAATCCTAGTTTGCCAGTTCTACTCAGAAGTGGTGTTCCATGAACAAGGGGCTAGCTCAGCTCACAGCTCAGTCCCATTCTCCGGGAGGCAGCCTTGTGTACTTTCAGTGGAGAAGGCAGCTTTCTAATCCTTAGAGTTCTCCTGTCTGCAAAACCAATGAATCTACTTTTATCACCATTCTAGAAGTATAGAAAATTGACTCATTAGTCAGCCTGATGGAAACTTTCCTTTTAGAACTTCTTTTCTGGTGTGTGTGTGTGTGTGTGTGTGTGTGTATCACTGGGGATTAAACCCAGGGGCATTCTACCTCCAACCTACACCCCCAGCCCTATTTTATTTTTATTTTGAAACAGGGTCTCGCTACATTGATGAGAGTCTCACTACTTGCTGAGGCTGTCCTTGAGCGTGCACTCCAACTGTCTCAGCCTCCCAAGTACTGGGATTACAGGTGTACACCACCATGCCCGCTTGTACTGCTTTCTAAGAACTTTATGCAGCTGGGCAAGGACAGCCTCAACAACATAGCGAGACTCTCAGCAACCTGGTGAGACTCTTTCAAAAACGAAAAAAAATAAAAGAAAGGGCTGGGGTTGTAACTTGGAGGTAGAATGTCCCTGGGTTCAATCCCCAGTACCACCAAAAAAAAAAAAAACTTTATGCAAATCACTGACCAGCAGTTAGGCTAAAGTTCCAACTGTATGCTCTTCTTGGCCTTCACCCAACTTAACATAAGGGCTCAATCAAGGCTGCCCACAAACAAGTCTGACTTGGTGCTTTTCATTCGGACAAAGTTAGGGTGCAAGTCAGCGATCACAGAATTAGCTGCCCACGGTGTGTTGGAGGAGACACATAGCTGACATCACCTTTGTCCCTTAGAGCTCCAGCGGGAAACTGACGGACTTCCTGAGCTTCTACACGCTCCCCTCCACAGTCATGCACCACCCTGCTCATAAGAGCCTCAAAGCTGCCTACTCCTTCTACAACATCCACACAGAGACGCCCCTGCTGGACCTCATGACGGACGCTCTCATCATCGCCAAGTTGGTGAGAGGCTCCTTCCTGTTTGTGCTGCTTCGCTCTCCAGATGTGTCTGCCAGAGTATATAAAACATCTTAACTGTGTGTTCCTCCTCCCAGATGGAAGCATGCAAGATTTCTTTCTTCCCCTACTATTAAGAGATCAATGGAAGAATTTTGCTAAGTTTTTTTTAAAACTTTAGTAGCTGTTTTCATCATTAATTTTATTGTAACTTAGAAAAAAGGCATTTTGTACAAATGAGAAACTTTTAACCCTTCTATAGGAATACATAAAACTCATAATACAAGCCAGGCGTGGTGGTGCACGCTTGTAATCCCAGTACTTGGGAGGCTGAGACTGGAGGATCCGGGTTCTCGGCCAGCCTCAGCTACTTAGTGAGGCCTCTGCAACTTAGTGAGACCCTGTTTCAAAATAAAGAACAAAAAGTAGGGCTGGGGGTGTAGCTCAGAGGTAGAATGCCCCTGGGTTCAATCCCCAGTACTGAAAAAAAAAACACCCATAATACAAAGAATATTAATAAAAATACACCATCCCATAAATAATGAACATGCATGAGTAAATATGTATTGAGTGAAATTAGAGGAATTAAATTCAAAATGTATACTATGCTATACTATATCTAAATGTATACTATGGTATACTATATCTTACTATATATATACACATATATATACAAATGTATATATACATATGTACATACATATATGGATGTCCAGATGGAACAGTTGTCTAGATGGTTCCATCTGGATTTCTTCTGAAACCAGAGCCAGATATTTTCCGAAATCTTCTTTATGACATCATTTTAATGTCAGTGCCAACGATCAGACTACACTTTTTGATTCAGCATTTCTGAAATATTTTGCTGACTTCATCAGATACATATATATTCATTTTTCTGTTTCTTCAATGTAGAAATCAGGATAATTGTTAAATTCTTGCTACAAATAAGCATATTTTCCTTTAAAAAGAAAGTTAATCAGTTGACATACACTTTGATATTACATATTGAATATGGGAAAATAAATGTACAGGAGAAACTGGAAATGTATGTCGAAAATGTCTTCCTTGAATTTCTCTAGTATTTGATCACTATAAACATTTTTACAAATCTACTTTTGGATCCCCAAATCAACATTATCCTCAGATTGCTCGTTTTCAGCTACTTCCCCAAAACGGCCAATAAGTTAATTAAGGTAAAAACCTTGAGAAATAAAAATTTAGGTGTTTATGTCACATTTTGCATAGCATTATTATCTTGCGTTTTAAAGAAATTTTTTACCATTAAAATGTTAAAATTTACTTCCTAGCAGTAGCCCAAGATGACATGCTATTTAAAGTCTTTACAACTTTAGTTCCTTGGCAATAGCTTCAGCTAAGTCAAGACTTAGAAAGGCCAATAATTAATAATCCTGGAGATGGAACCATCTAGACAACTGTTCTCTTCTGAAACCAGAGCCAGATATTTTCTGAAATCTTATTTATAACAACATTTTAATGTCAGTGCCAACCATCAGACTACACTTTTCGATTCAGCATTCTGAAATACCTTGCTGACTTCATCAGATTCACTGCTAGTTTTTTAAGAGAATTCTGAACTAAATTCTTAACCTGTACTTTATACTGCAGACATTAAACCCTACTACAAATGCATATTCTAGCTATTAGTAGAGGAATTAAATGTTATACTGGTATATTGTAATTTCTAAATAGCCCTGTGGTGTTTTAAATTTTACATCCTTTTTACATTGACAGAAAGGATTTGATGTATTCAATGCACTAGATTTGATGGAAAATAAGACCTTCTTAGAGAAACTCAAGTTTGGAATAGGAGATGGCAGTTTGCAGTATTACTTGTACAACTGGAGGTGTCCAGGAACAGATTCTGAAAAGGTGAGCTAGGCTGACAGAGCCTTCGTAAATGCAATACATTTTTTTTAATGCAATACATTCACCCAAATTTCATACTTGCTTCCCTTAGGATTAAGAGGGTTTCTGAATAGCTTTTTAAATCATGTAAGGTACTACATGTACTTTAATTTTCCTTTCTTGGTCTTACTATTCCATTTCTTCCTTCCCTTTTAGGTTGGACTTGTACTACAGTAGATGGCTATGTTGATTTCTAGAACTCTGATATCCTCATTTGTTAATATTCTATTTAATGATTCCTGGAACTGCCATTCCAAAGAAGAATAAAAGCACAATGTAGGTGAAATTGAAGTAGTTGATAACAATCAGAAAAGATGAAAACATGCCCCCGTATGTTACCAGTAGTACTCGTTTCTAGCTAGAACATTACAATGCATCCTCTCGTCACTGTCTACCCACTCGTGGGAGGGAGGAAAGGGTACAAAGAGCACATTCCTCTAGTTTCTAAACTCTGGGCTCTTGGTGAAAAAAGGGGAGTGTTCTACTCTTTAGAAATGGGACTGTTTTTCTATAAACTAAAGTCACAGCATCATGTAAGAGAATCTTTGCTGTTGTGTAAGATAAGCTGCTGCATTTCTATTTATTAAGTGGTGGTATATTTGTCTGTATAACAGAACAAAGGATCCATTTGGAAAATTTTTATGTATATCACCTTACATGATATATCACTGGGAACATTTATGGAATTACAAGTGGTGGATATTTAAGTATGGAGCAATATGAAAATATACCAGTGACTGGTACATTTATTACTCCATAAGCAAAGTTGCCAAATCAGCAAACACACAGATTTGTACTTTGATCTGAAGCAGGTGGGTAGATTCAAAAGCAAAGTTTGGGGCAAATATTAGTGCTCTCTGAAAGAACACACACACGTGATCAACAGACTTTCCCGCTGTGGCACAATCTTCAGTTTCTCCTCCGCAACATCAGGATACATGAGGAAAAGGGAATAAAAGCTCTAAGGTCAAAGCTAACGCCCGGTGGGTTTATTAGTGCCATCAGGACATTGATAGCTCGAATGTTTTTATTACTTATGCAAAATTGCACATATTCCTTTATGCTGACTTTAATTTGCCATGAAAACTGTCATGCTAATGGAAAATGTCTTACTTGTAAATAAGTATTCATAATTTTGTTACTGATGGTGTTTTTACCTAGAACTTGAAAAACAAAGTTTCACAGTGTACATATATGTGTATATATTGCCAGTAATTCAAGAGAAATATGTTAAAGGAGGCCACACAGACTGGCCTTGACTCAAATACCACAAAGTCAATACTTCTTCCTGCCTTTACTGTACCAGTGCCTCGTGCCTCGGCTGCTCAGTTCAGAAAAAGTTAATTATGTTAGACAACCTACTGGCACTCCCTTCATATATGGCCCATGGGCTACATCTGGCCC
This sequence comes from Glis glis, assembly GCA_004027185.1. Classification (NCBI taxonomy): domain Eukaryota; kingdom Metazoa; phylum Chordata; class Mammalia; order Rodentia; family Gliridae; genus Glis; species Glis glis. The sequence continues at coordinate 44,480 of PVJS01006828.1, forward strand.
ACAAGCTAAGAATGGTTTTTATTTTTTTGAATGGTTTGAGGGAAATAGTCAAAATAGTGACATTTTGTGACATGTAAAAACATTGTACAAAAATTCAGATTTTAGCATCCATCAATAAGTTTTCTTAGAATACAGCCACACTTTCATTGATGTGCTGCCCGTGGCCACTTCACACTATAAAGGCAAGTTAAGTAGCTCTGACAGACTGTGACCTGCAAAGCCTGATGTTTGCTGTCTGGTCCTTTACAAAGTTTGTGGAGCTAGATTTACTAAGGAGTTGAAAACCACAGCTGTGGCGCCCGAGACTGCCACTAGAGGGGATAGTGAGCCCCACAGTAGTACATAACTGGGACTAGCACTGTTCTTGAAGACACACTAGAAGACTTTCAGGTGGTTCAAACCCAGTGCTTTACCAGTCTTTCTTAACAGGGAGAAAGGCATCCGCCACAAAACTGTACCAATTCATTGGAACATTTTTGGGGAACACCAGCATTAATTAAACAAGTATCCACTTAGTCTGGAGTCAAGGCTCCAGTTAGGAATTACTTCATTTTCATGACATAATCTTATATGTAAGTAGTACTCAACTAATTGCAGAATTGCCAGTCAGAAATTTTGTCATGAGCTTACCTCATGAGGAAACTGTTACACTATTCCCTTAAAGATTCCTTTATGTATTCCAGTTGTTACAGAATTTGTTATTTTACTTGATTTTTAAATACAGTAATTAGTAACTACATTGGCCTTTTCATAATTTAAGATTACAAATGAACATTTTAAAATAGAAAATCAGTAAAACTGCTTGCTTATAAAGTAGCTATTAAAACTAAAATGCAATATATAGTATATAGTATCTAAGAGATTCAAGAAACTACATTGTCCTGTACTGTCTATAATGAAAATGCTCTATTTTGTAAGGTAGCCTTTCTTTTTAATTTGTGCCAAGATTGCATTAAGTAAAATATGAATGAACAGAGGTGGTGGCATAATCTGAGTCAACCAAATTTTAGGCTGAAAAATTTTTTGATAAACCATTATCTTCCCCTAAATTACCAAAAGTAACTTTTCCAAATACACACTGTAGACACTTAGTACAGGGCATAGCTTGACTGTGCTCCATTTCCTAACCCGAAGGACCGGTCATTGTGTAAGCCCACCTCTGAGAACCCATGCTCCTCAGTTTTATTTCTTCTTGCCACATTTCACCTAGTTACCATCATAGTTGACGTTTTTGTTGTTTTTGTTTTGGTGCTGGGAATCAAACCCAGGAAATTAGTGAACTACACTTCCAGCCCCCATCATACTTTTATACATGTCAAATTCCCAAGGAAGTTAACCATGTACAAGAAGGGAATTCTGATTCAAGTACCTTATCTGGCTTTTTTCTATCCATATCCAGCCTTTCCCCCGTGCCTATGTCTGTGCCTACCTACAAAGAAAGCAAAACTGACATGAAGTAAAAATAATGTATATGTTGCTTGGCATTTAGTATCTTTCCTTTAAAACTGATAATGCTTCTCCAATCCAGGTTCATTACCCTACTTACTGGAACCATGTCTACTGTGGCCCATTTTCCAAGTTTGATAGAAAAATGTTAGGTACTTTAGGATACAGATGTTCTTGCTAATGAGCATTGTACCAGCCTTTAAAACAGTGAATTTATATAAGCATGGACATTAGTTTCAATAAACTTGTTTTCATATTCATATTTTTGATTATTTTCTGCACTTAGTGTTTTTAAGCTTCAGCATATCTGTGCCATACAGTTGCAGAGACCCATACACATCTGAAAGGAACATTACCACCCAGGAGTCTAAGAATATATGTAAATATCATTTTATTTGTTTCAAGGCTTCTTTGCAAGGTGTCCTTTTACAAGCTATGAAATGGCAAGTTTATACATGATTACTTTGAAGTCGTTTTTTTACTTTTGGGAGGTTTCCTTATCTTATTAGGGTTGGGAATCAGCTTCTTTATTTTGAGGGGTTGTAATGCTACAGAGGCCTGCCTCCCTTCAACAAGCCTTCTCTTATGTTTTGAGAGGTCTTCCAATGTAGTTTCCAGAATCTCTTTGTCTTGGCTCTCCAGAGCTGCATTCTCTAACTTGTCTCCGGGATCTTCAATTCTGTCTTGAAGCCAGGGCACATTTAGACTGGGCACTCTGGGGACAATAGCTCTTACTTCATCCACGAAGTCCGTGGTGCTCCTTTTAAACCCCAAGGCTAGCACACACTTCAAGCCAATGACGGGGGCAATTCTCTCGCTGAGCCGGGGAACCTGACAGGCAGGAACAGTTCTGCTTAAACTCAACTGAATCAAATGGGAGGTGATGATGGCCGGCTTGACGGACTTGCACACCAGAACCAAGAGCAGCTCGCCCCTTTCCAGGGCCCTGGTGACCTCATTAACCCCAATGGCCAGCTGCTTCCTGACGTGTGCAGGCGTCCACCCTGATGCCGGCTGGTTAGCGCCGTGCTTCTCCTCCTTTGGGCCCTCACTGGCGTTCACATCTACATCGCATTTTTCCCTGCTGTGTTTTTTTATCAAAGGTGTTTTTTTCCTTTTCTTTTTGTCCTCAATTTTCTGAAGTCCAATAGATTTCAACTTGTCCTCGAGCGTCTGTAGTATGAAATGCATGTCCTCTCTCTCCAAGGCGCTCCAGCAGATAGCATATGGGTTGTTCAATGAGGTCTTGACAACCAGAGGTCTCGCCTTGCGAACGGATCCCCTCCCTGGTGCCTGAGGGGCTGCAGCCATTGGGAAATCCTTCATAGAAAAGCAAAGTGACAACACAACATTCATGTTAGCCAGAAATGCACATCTTGAGAATATCTTGGTTGTATTCTCTCCGATTCTTGATAAGCTATAGCAAGCCTAATTATATAGGTCCAATCAGGGGACCGAACATTTGACCTAAGATTAAGTCATTTTAATTTTCCCCATGACTTTGTCTTCATATACAGGCAATATGGGAATGTTTTATGATTGCAATCATAGTGAGTCCCATTTGTTTGTTTCATTTACTAAAAATGTTCTCTTTCTACTTGTTTATAATTATCCTTTTAGTGGCTATCTAGCATTAATTGTATAGATTTGTTAGCACTTCCTAAATGGCTCTCCAGTTGGGCTTCTGTCCATTCACTCTGTCAGAAGATACTCATTAAGCACATCCAGTGTGCAGCTGGTGTGCAGCCCTGGAGCTCATGAACGAGGGGCCCTGTGTCCACTGCATACAGCTCCACATTTTTTTTTTTCAGTACTGGGAATTGAACCCAGGGGCATTCCACCTCCGAGCTACATCCCCAGCCCTATTTTTTATTCTTTATTTTTGAAATAGAGTCTCACTAACTTGCAGAGGGCCTCGCTAAGTAGCTGAGGCTGGCCGTGAACCTCCTGTCAGCCTCCTAAGTACTGGGATTACAAGTGTGCGCCACCATGCCCGGCTAGAGCTCCCCATTTCTAAGGACCCTGGAGGCCCCTGCAATTGTTAAGCAGATGTGATTTTAAGAACTAAAACAGTAATCTATGCACATGACTAAAACTTCAAATACTACTTTTATTCTGTCCCCTTTAAGTTTTCCTCTCTCCCTGGTTCCTGAGTTTCTTACATGTTCTTCCTAAAACATTATATATATATGCAGGCATTTACTTCCCTCTCCTTGTGGTTATTATAAGCTGACTGCTTTGGCTCACTCTTCCTTGAAAACTAGAAAAATGTTGCTAGCAAGGTGTGGTGGCGCACACTTGTAATCCTAGTACTTGGGAGGCTGAGACAGGAGGATCCCAGTTCGCAGCCAGCCTCAGCTACTTAGTGAGGCCTTCTGCAACTTAGTGAGACCCTGTTTCAAAATAAAGAATACAAAAATAGGTCTCGGGGTGTAGCTCGGAGATAGAATGCCCCTGGGTTCAATTCCCGGTAGCACACACACACAAAAATGTTGTTATGAAATGTAAAGATATCAATCCACTAAGGAGAAATAAGGGGATCCTTGTTGGAGAAATGCTATAAACCACTGGTCTAGGGAGCATACCTTTTTTATCCTTCCTAGAGGTAACTGCATGTTGCTTTCTCTTTCCTCAGTTTTCTTCCTCTTCTCAGGGCTCAGCTGAGAACCATAGAGACCACTTGGCAAAACTAAAGGCATGAAAGCCTTTCCAATTAAAGTGCCATGGACTGGAATTGGCTGGCAGTAGAGTGTGCCTAAATGTATAATGCACCTTCTCTGTGTATTATTTGGTTCTCCCAACATTCCTGGAAAATTCCCCAACATGTAGATGAGGAAACAGACAATGCCCAAAGTCACAACTGGTTTTTCTAAATTTTCTGCTTTTTCAATCCTGGCTACACCTCAAAAATAACCTGTAGCTTTTTAAAACATACAGATGGTTGGTTCTTACCCAGATCAACTGAATCAGAACCTCTGGCAGTATGGCCAAGGCATCTGGGCTTATAGAAAGCTGCCCAGGTGCTGGTGTGGGACCGGTGGCCTTTCTACATGGACAGCTCTGAAAAAATGGTCCCTTGATGTCTCCTGATAGTCCTAGTCACCTTCCCACAGAAAGCCAAAATTCCTTAGGGTGAGAGAAAACCTGGGTCATGTCAGTACTGCCCCACTGTGGGAGAATCCACTGCCTAAGCTGCTTCCTTTACAGCAACCATAGTGCGCTCTCCCCATCCTCATTATCTAGAGACCTGGGGGAAAAAGCAGCTCATTCAAACCCAATGAAGTGTACTAGTGGCTGGCGTCAGGCTGAAGGTGGCTGGGAAGATGGAAAAATGACTGAGGAGCAAGACAAATGTGATCTAACAGCTCTTGTCAAACTGCAATTCAGTCCCGTCTCACCATCCAAACAAGATACATACTTACAATTAAGTGCTCTGGAGTCCTGGGATAGCAAGATGGCCTTTAACTTCTCTGGTCTGCAGAATCTGGTAGGAGAGATGGAAAGAGGTAAGTAGTTTGGATAAGTGGAATCTCATGCAATATTATAATAAATAGATAAGAATAGCTTCAGAGAAGGAAAACAGAAGGGCTTCCTAAGGTGCTTTTTGAGTTCTGTCAGGGAACCTCTATTGACTACAGGACACACAGGCCCTCCACATGCTGGCCACACCTTGCACCAGCCTTTCTCCTTCACCCCACCATGCATATTACACCCAGCTCTGAACCCATACTGTTTATAAGGGGGCCACCAGTTTCTTACCATTATTATTCTGTATATACATTCATCATTTTATACACTTTATTCTCTCCACCAAGAATGCCACTCCCACCCTCAGCTCCATGACCACCTTACTTAAATACTTCATTATCAAATATTTATTATAATTTATAATTAAATAGGTATTTAAGTATAAATACTTAAGTGTAATAAACACATTTATTATAACTAAATATTGTATGGCTCTAGGCCATAAAAGTATTGGACAAGGAAAAAGTCACTGGCTTCAGGTTTTATGAAGAAAACCTATAGGCAGTAATAAAGCAATATAATGTGCACATTAAGGTCAGGGTACTACTGGATGCTTAGGGAACATATAGCAGAGGCCCAACTTAGTTGAGGGGGTCAGGGAAGGAAGGCTTTCTGGAGGACGTTACAGTCTTCTTTTTTTTTTTTTTTTGCGTACCGGGGATTGAACGCAGGGGCGTTCTACCTCCGGGCGCTACGCCCCCGGACCTGTTTTTTTACTTTATTTTGAAACCGGGTCTCATGAAGTTGCGGAGGGCCTCACTAAGGAGAGAGAGAGCGAGAGAGCTGAGGCTGGCCGCGAACCCGGATCCTCCGGTCTCCGCCTCCCAAAGTACTGGGATTACAAGCGTGCGCCACCACGCCCGGCGTCTTTTAACTTTTTGCCGTACTGAGGATTGAACCCAGGGGCATCCCTACCACTGAGCTAGATCCCCAGCTGTTTTTTATCACAGGGTCTCGCTAAGTTCCAAGGCTTACAGGCAGGCGTGTGCCACCGTGCCCCGCTACAGTGTCCTGGCTTCAGGAAGTGACAACCACATCTGAAAAATTCCTACCCAAGGGTGTTAAACAGAACGGTGCCCCTGGGAACAGCAGTAAAGGAACCAAATTCAATGTCGCTGGGGCAGAGATGCTGGAGAAAGAGGGGGGGGGGCAATAGGAAAGTTAGGTAATATCCGATGGTGAAGACTTACAGGGCTTGCAGCAAGAAGTGATGGCAACGTTTAAAGCAGGGAAATGGCAGGATTAAGAGACGTTGTAGGACGATCCTGCGGAACCTGGGCAAAGGAAGGGTCCTTTGTAAGACTGGAAGCAGCAGAGGCTCCCGGCGTGATTCAGGGAGGAAAGGATGGTGGCTTACACTGCAGTAACCGCAGGGGAGATGAAAAGAAATTTATCTTAGTTGAAAGAGGTGAGATCTCCCTGACAGTGATCGACTGGGTCAAGCGAGGACGGGCTCCGGGATGATTCCGGGTCCCCTGGCTGCGTTCTTCACCCAGGGTCTCCCTCCTACAGTCCCCGCCCCAGAGGCCGTGGAGACCTCGCTGTCCCCGGCGCCGGCCTCCGGCAGAGCCCCAAACTCGCTCTCACCCGAAGCAGAGCAACCTTTCCGGGTCTGCATCTCGCCTAACTCGCGATCCCGGCTCCGCAGTCACCCGCAGACAACGCGCGGGCCCCACGTGCGCCTGCGCCGCGCATGCGCAGAGCCCGCGCCTCCTTGGCCCCGCCTTCCGTGCGCGTGCGCGGGGCGGGGTCTCGCGGGACGCTGCCCGTCTCGGTCCTCCGCATTACGTCACTCCCAATGGGGGCAGTCAGCCCACAGCGTCGCGCGGCCCGGAAGCCACAAAGCTAGGTCCCATCGTTAAAAAAAGAAGAAATTAAAAAAACGAGTTTATGACCCGGGATGAAGGCTCGGGACAGAGCCCTAAAGCTGGAGTGCACAGGCGCAACCCTATCTCGCGAGACCCTGCAGTTGGCATGGTAACCCGCGCTCGCCTGGCCGGACTGCCTGGTCTGGGGGCTCGAGTACCGCCGGTCGTCTCTGGCCCTGGTTCTCTCAGGGCGTCTTTGTTCCCCGGCATCCTACGGCCCAGCGCTTTGCAGGCTTAGCCCTCTATCTCGTCTCGCTCTAGGGACGCCAAATCTCTGCGCCTTCGCTGTGCCCCCCAGTGCATCGAATCCCTGCAAATTGCCCGGCACCATGCCAGTTAAATTAATGTGGGCGGTGTGGGGTAAGACACGCAGTTATAGGCAAGAATATAGGAATTTTGAGACCCTGGAAGAAGGGCTGCTTTTGAGTTCTGCGACAGCGTCCGGAATATTCCATCAGGTGTCTGCTGTGGTGGTTCCAACCAATAGAGGCTGTTATGACATCTCTGAAAAATCGTGGACAGTTGGGAAAAGAGCTGAATAACATTTTTTTTTTTCTTTTGTGGCACTGGGGATTGAACCCAGGGGCATTCTACCTCCGAGCCACACCCCCAGCCCTATTTTTTATTCTTTATTTTGAAACCGGGTCTCACTAAGTTGCGGAGGGCCTCACTAAGTAGCTGAGGCTGGCCACAAACCCGGATCCTCTGGTCTCTGCCTCCCAAAGTACTGGGATTACAAGTGTGGGCCACCACGCCCGGCTCTGTTTTATTCTTTATTTGAAACAGTCTCACTAAGTTGCGGAGGGCCTCACAAAGTAGCTGAGGCTGGGCGCAAACCTGCGATCCTCCTGTGTCAACCTCCCAGGTATTGGGATTACAAGCATGCGCCACCATGCCCGGCTTGAATAACATTTTTAACAGCCAGGAATCTGAGTCTGTTGATCTATTCTTGTCAAGAACTTAGAAGAAGGTAGGTTGCTTCTGACCTAAGGGACCTCTTCCCTCCCCACTCCCCTTTTGCAGTCTAACTTGGATCCTCTTCCTTGTCCTCTTTTCCGTATCTTCCTCCTTTTCTCAGTCTCTTCACTGCTGGTTTTCTCCCCCCTCCCCTTTGAAACTAGTTTCTATATTTTCAGTTTTCATCATCTACATAGTACCTAACTGGAACTAAAGAAAAAAAAGAGGGGATTTTGGTCAAATATTATTACAGGTTACAGAGGGTAAAATGTGATTTTATCACAATTAGAAAGATTAAAAAGAACGAAGTTATGATGAATTCGAGTGTATCAATAGGCTTTTGTTTTATAAAAGGAATCAGATTAGTTCATGATGATAAACTGTAAGCAAAATGCAGGTTTAAAGACAAAAACACACATCTAATTGAAATACTAGAGTGATGTGAAAGAAATTTGTATAATTTTTTGTCCCTCTAAGGTTTCAGATTTATACTTTGACCATCATCTAAACTTGCATTTGCCCCATGGAGATTACCAGCCTTTACACTACCTGGTTCTGGAGCCAGGCTGCCTAGGTTGAAATCCTAAATTCATCACTTACTAGCATAATGCCATAGGCAAGTTAATCAGCCTTCTCCAGGAAGTGATAAATATAGTACCTACTGTTAGGATTAGAAGAGATTATCTACATAAGTTACTTAACATAGTGGCTGGCACACAGTAAGTGCCCAGTAAACTGAGCAGTGACCGCCTCAGCAGAATTCAGTAAATTAAATGTAGCCTCGAAGCTTGTGTTCTAAGATTAGCAATTAATTTCTGCAAGAATTTTGTTGAAATGCACAACTACATTTCGAAGGTAATCTCTCTCCCATTTGCGTAACAAACATTACAACAAAAAAAATTTTTTTTAATCTTTCATAACCCAATCACCTCCAAACATTTTCCCTTTCACTGTTCACTTCTAATTTGTTTCATATATATGCATGCTAAAGATAATATAAATTAAATTTTGTGTTCTGAATTTCCTTCTACATTTTCCCATGTTTCTCAATCATAGGCTTCCAGTGATCATTTTAACTCTTATGAATTTGGTATTCCATGATCAATTTTACTTTGTAATGACAGCTGTTAGTGATTTTACCTTCAAAATATCAATTAGGTCAGCCGGGCATGGTGGCGCACACTTGTCATCCCAGTACTTGGGAGGCTGAGACAAGAGGATCACAGGTTCGCAGCCAGCCTCAGCAACTTAGTGAGGTCCTCCGCAACTTAGTGAGACCCTGTTTCAAAACAAAAGAATAAAATAGGGCTGGAGGTGTAGCTCGGCGGTAGAATGCCCCTGGGTTCCATCCTCCATACTACACAAAAAATAATAAAATAAAATAAAATATCAACTAAATCTGAATGACTGATGAAAGCTTTGAATAACTTATAAGCTTATAAAAAGCATTTTATATTATAGAATTGGACAACTGTTCGATTTATATGTTTGCCATGATATAACAAGATTCTAAGTGATAAGCTGTGTCATTAGCTACTTTGATGATATAAATAAAAGTCCCAGCAAGACAGTTTGTCATTAGAAGAATGTGAAAGATTCTTCATTCCCTCCACGGCCTTCTGATCTGGGTGCTGTGTGTGTTACTGTTATATCTACAACAATTGTTATATACCCAACAATCATTTTCAATCAGCTACTAAGAATTACAACAAAATTACAAGCTCTTAAGGATCAGCTGAAAAAAAAAACAGGCTGAGTCTGTACTATGGGAAGCGCTGCTAGTTATGAATATGTGGCACTCCAGAGAGTATCTGTGTCCACAAAGGCGATGTGAACATGAGGAGTTCCAAGCAGCCAAGCAGTCTCTGGCAACAGCACAGCACACGTCCATAGAGAAGGCCAGTAAGGAGGAGAAGAGCCTGATTGGATTGAAGCCACTTACTGCATTATAGGACTGCAAAACCAAGATCAACATGCTGTTGGCTCCCTGCACCTGAATCCCAGAGGACAGCATCCCTAGTCCCAGAGGTCACATGACAGGTGTTAGGCATGGTAACTTGCTCTGTATTGAAGAACCAGCTCTGGGCTTCAGCAAGCAGTTCTATGGACTTACTCAGGAGCCGGCAGCAGCACCCTGAGGTGGAGTAGGCTGGGAGGGGAGGGAGAAGGAAATAGAAAGCCCTAGTCTCAACTGAAACTAGGGAAGTGGACAAGAAGTGCCCTTTGAGAGTCTTCCCCAGGATAGGGAAGGCTTGCTTCGGGAGAAATCGCAGGGCATTCTGCCAAAACTCGGGTCAGTGTTCAGGCAGGCCTTGCTTGTGGGCTATGTTGTCATGGGCCTTAGCGAGCTATTCTATTAAAAAAGAGAAATTTGAAAGGCCATCTTAAATCAAGTGGCCACAAGGCTAGTCTGGGATATTCATTCTCATTGTCTTTTTAAGATAATTTTTTTAGAGCAGGTTTAGGTCCACCGCATTTTTTTTTTAGAAAGAGGCCTAATGTGATACTGACCTTTAAATTTTCCATATGTCCTAAATAACAGCATAAATGGTGGAAATGAATTGCACTCATAATATAAAATTAGCTGCAAGTAACTGTTCAAAATATGTCATAGAAGCACATAAACAAGGCCCTAAATTTTTAGAAGTAAAGTATAGATGTTTGTATGAATTAAATTATCACAGAATTTTTTTGTTTAGACAGGGTCTTGCTATATTTCCCAGCTAGCCTCTAATCCCTGGGCTCAAGCAATTCTCCTGCCCAGCCTCCTGAGTAGCTGGGACCACTGGCATGTGTCACTACACCTGGCTTTTTTTTTTTTTTTTTACAGAATCCTTTCTGAAGCAATATAAGCAGAAGAACTGGTCAAGAAACACTTTTAATTATAGATGTGTATGTATGTACATGTATACACACCTTATTTATTGAGCAAAAAAATATAAATAGCATTCTACTTTGTTAGTTCAACAGTATTTTTTTTGTGTGTGTGTGGTACTGGGGATTGAAACCAGGGGCGTTCTACCTCCGAGCTACACCCCTGGCCCTATTTTTTATCCTTTATTTTTTATTTATTTATTTATTATTTATTTATTTATTTATTTTGTGGTACTGGGGATTGAACGCAGAGGCGTTCTACCTCCGTGCTACGCCCCCGGCCCTATTTTTTATACTTTATTTTGAAACCAGGTCTCACGAAGTGGCAGAGGGCCTCACTAAGTAGAGAGAGACAGGGAGAGAGAGAGAGAGCTGAGGCTGGCCGCGAACCCGGATCCTCCAGTCTCTGCCTCCCAAAGTACTGGGATTACAAGCGTGCGCCACCACACCCGGCTATCCTTTATTTTGAAACCGGGTTTCACGAAGTTGTGGAGGGCCTCACTAAGTAGCTGAGGCTGGCCGAGAACTCGGATCCTTCGGTCTCTGCCTCCCAAGTACTGGGATTACAAGCGTGCACCACCACACCCGGCTCAACAGTATTTATTAAGCATCTTTTATGTGTCAGGCAATTTCCCCCAGGTGTGACCAAAGGAAACTCCACCCGGGCACCTGTGACTTGGTGTGTGTCCAGCAGAATTTGCCCAATGGTATGACCCCAGCCTCTCCCTCTGATAATAGTCAGGGCTGGCACAGGGCATTGGGAGCTTCCGCGGGTTCAAGTTCAAATACATACAGAGATGTCTGTGTTTCAGGTTTACCAGAAGGGGCCTATATGAACGTGAAAAGCAGAGGCTGAGGGGAGACACTCAAATCTCATGTAGTGGCAGTGGAGGCGGTGATAAAGAAAAGCAACAACGTGGGGAAGGCAAGCCATGCTCGCTATACTTGCCGTGGAATATGAACCTAGAACAGCACATGGCCCTATTTGGTGCTCAATAAATATATGAATGAATGTACAAGATAAGATGACAGGGAATCAGTAGGGTCACAAAGGGCTTCCAAGGCAAAGGTGAAGTTCTATTTCTTAAACTGGTGAAAGGTTCATAAATGTGCCTTTGATTGTTCTAATTTTACATAGATATTCATATATGCATATTGGCTTATATTCTATATTTAATAAAAGTTCTCAAAGAAAACATTGTCTATCCAAATCGACTCACTCCTCAAGGGTTTCAGAGAGCTGAGTTTTCACTGCACATGGTATATGATCGTCAGTGGTTGGAGCGCATCGGTGTTTCCTTCTTGCTCCTTGAAACTAGACACCATGGCTCTGGCCTGTCCATGGGGAACAGCAATTCAGAAAAAAAAAAAAAGAAAAGAAGTATTTTGAAAAGAGGTCTCAAACCTGGCGTGGTGGTGCACGCTTGTAATCCCAGTACTTGGGAGGCAGAGACCGGAGGATCCGGGTTCGCCGCTAGCCTCAGCTACGTAGTGAGGCCCTCCGCAACTTTGTGAGACCCGGTTTCAAAGTAAAGGATAAAAAATAGGGCCGGGGGTATGCCCCTGGGTTCAATCCCCAGTACCGCAAAAAAAAAAAGAGGTCTCAAGAACATTCTAGACTTAAAGGATAACACATTCCCTCTCCTCTTCTCCTACTTATAATAATTACAATGACCAAAATGTCTCCACTGAGGATACAGACTGACAGCTCTTCCCAGCATCACCACCGGGGAACAGACAAAGCTCTCACTGCTCTGAAGCTGCCGTTTGCCCTTGTGCCCCACCATGCGGGACCCATCATCAAAGACTTCACACACACACACACACACACACACACACACACACACACATACACACGCACACACACACGCACACACACGCACACACACACACACACACTGCCCAGAACATTCCTCTAAAATTTGCTTTTTGCCCTTGACTTGGAAATTCATTAATTTCACAACGAAAATATTTTCAGAGGTAGAAAAGAGGTTTGCATGAAAAAGCAAATATTTTTAAATATAATTTTTGCAAAGCCAAGTTAACAAGTTGAGGACCCTTTCTCCCTGTCACTGGTCGCTTGACTCTACCTTAAATAAAACTCAGCCGCTCTCTCAACACGGAGTTTCTTTTCTGATGGCAACCTTTCTCCATGAATGCTGCACTTTAAAGGAAGAATCAGAAATTCACTCATGTGACCAGGGCATGTTTCCAGTTCTTCGGAAATGTAGCAAAACGCGACTCAAAATTTCGTTCGGAGTGTCTGCAGACTTGATGAGACATTGGGTCTGAAAAACAGGGCCCTGAAAAACAGGGCCAGGTTGAACCGGCGCGAAGTCCTTTGCTTTTCCCATAATTAAAAGTTGGGGTGTTTGCAGATTGTGTTCAAAATGTAGACGTTTCTGTTTTAACTTAGAGAAGCGTCTCAAGTCCCCAGACCTTTTCATTCATGATGAACAGCGCCTAGAAATAACGGCGGTGGCTGGGGGGGCGGGGTAGGGGGGTCTTGAGAGGCCAGTTCTGCCCAGGTTTCCAGGAATTATGGAGAAGAGGGGGGTATGTATCAAGAAGAATCCCAGGTGAGGTCCGTGCTCTGGGGAGACCTCGCTGGGTTTCCTGGAAACAACCTCTTGAGAAAAATTAGAAGGGTGATCCAGTTGCGGGGAGGCGCTCTCTCCAACGCCCTTCCTACCTGCCTGGCCAGTAGCAAGGATGCCGACCGCAGAGGGGCGCGGTCTGCTGGACCCTGCGAGCAGGCGCCTCAGCCCCGCCCTCCAGCGCCCGCGGCCAATGGGAGCCGGCCGGGCCCCGAGCTCGGCCAATGGGAGCCGGCCTGGCCCCGAGCTCGGCCAATGGGAGCCGGCCGGGCCCCGAGCTCGGCCAATGGGAGCCGGCCTGGCCCCGAGCTCGGCCAATGGGAGCCGCCGGTGGAGGAGAGCTGCCTTTAAGTAGCATCCTGGCACCTGGCGGAGTACCCGGAACCCGGAGAGCAAGCGGCAGCATCCCCGCAGTCGTCACCATGTCCCTGCAGGTAACGTGGGGCGTGGGGAGGCCGCGCGGGAGGGATGCTACGAAAAGGAAGCGCTCAAAAGGTGCGGGAAACTGGCGTGCCCTGCAGTCACCCACACCTGCCCGAGCGCCCCCTCCGCGGTCACCCACACCTGCCCGAGCGCCCCCTCCGCGGTCACCCACACCTGCCCGAGCGCCCCCTC